>JABASD010003233.1:0-21231 GCA_019776165.1 Pogonognathellus flavescens
AATTTAAGGATAGATTGATAACGTTCGCAAATTCAATCCTACAGTGCTGAAAATTGTGTACTACCGTACTGAAAATAAGGATGGATTATTAAGAGTGCACATCCTTTCCTTACCTAATTTCAAATGGAAAATCGTAGCAAAACCCTTCAGCTGCAAATGAAATTAGATCCATTTTTTATTCTCTTGTTGAGTTCACGGGTACATGCAACTTCTATCTGTGTTTGCAATAATGACTTGATGACACACAACTACATAAGAATGTACTTATTACAGGAGAAGTCTATAACCAATTAATAAGTCCATATCACTTATCATTTTAATCATGTGCATATTTTTTGAACTATCACTCACACAAACAATAGCTAATCAAAACATGAAATGTGGGATTCTTCTTACGAAAACGATATGTGCATTTAGTGTTAAAATGAAGAATAAACTGTTTACATAACAGGAAACTGCTTTTACATGGTGTAAGTATTAAGTATACTTTTAGATTGTGACGTGAGTTGAACAAAAATTTACTTCGATACTGTCTTACTACTACTATTGTGTGTAGACACTAATAAAACATTGTTTTACTCATAAAATGAATGATACTGTGTGTAATATAGATGCAATGTAGTTTTAGCTGTCACATACATATAGAAGCTTTGTTGTGTACTGTACTTGTGCCACCTTGTCCAAAGACTCACTAATCTCTATTGTCAAATAGTCACAATTGAATTGCAATTTGTCTGACGAGGCGATTGGATGGACAATGCGTTCAGCCTGTTTAATTTTTGTCTCAAGAAAATATATAGTAAGAAGTAAGAATACGGCTATGGTAAAATTACAATGAAGGAGAAAATGACTCTTGTACAGATGAAGCTTAATAAATCATAACAAAACTATAATATAACATGCAATGTTTTTAAAATTAAATTGAATTTCTTTACATTAGGTACTTTTCTATATAAGTAGTAGCCCAGTTAAATATACACCATGTTCTACAGCGGTCTAATCATGCTCAAAATTCTTCATGGATGTTTCGCGAATAACAAGTTTACATGTAAGTGCACATAGTGTAAGACGGTTAGACCTAGACCCTTCCCTAACTGCCTTTTCCTTCGTGGCGTCAGAAAAGTGTCATATTACAATCCTGGTCGACAGCACATAAAAATGCAATGTCAGCAGCAGATTCGTGTTACTGTAGAGTAAATAAATAATCAATCTATATTACATCGTGCGTTACGAAGTATTCTTGTTATCATCTTTACTACTAACTTCACTAACTAAACATATACTCACGTACAAGTAATAAATACGAATAGGTGGCTGCAAAAGAAAATAAAGTTGTTAAAGCATCATCATGCAAAAAGAAGAATCCTATCCCATGTTGCGGGTTGTATCGAAATTGTTCGTTATTTCTAGCCTATGCCTACCAATGTCTACATGTATTAACAATTAATAACAAATATCAGTCCCGTAGTCATTTTCAGCGTTCTTATCAGTTAGATTGAACTGCGATTTAAAATAATGCTGACAGGGCTGACACTAAAGTACTGATGTAATTCTAGACTAGACTGATATTCTCATGGTACTTACATATTCTATTCTATTCAGATATATTCTATTGTGACTGAATGACAGCACTAAACCAACTACATAAGAATTATTATTGCAAACATATAAAGTACCTAAACATTTACAGTGTAGTTTTCTAAGGCATTCAACGTGTCGTTCAATGTTCATCGTGGTTCGTCGTTTCCTTACTTTCAGTTTCAGAGGACACTTTACATCAGCCATTACTGCTTACACACATAATATACATATACGCACATTACATGCATGTAAAGGCAGCTAGTATATACTTGCAATTACAATGGGTTATACCTTACATATACTGTCATTTGTATATTAGAATAAATTATGATGATATATTTATTATATGTATGATAATGATATGTGTGTAATATTATTTTTAGCATTATTTTGGAATGGTATTAAATCTGGCATCTCTATGTGCATTGCTACTTTACGTAACGCTTCTATGTTTCTAGAAAAGGAAACACTCTTTTTTGCAGTTCCTTTTTGGAAACATTGTACACAAAAATTGAAAAAATGTTGCCATTTTGGAAAATATAGGACTGATGAAAGTTTTTCACGAAGGGTCAAGGTTCAACCTACGTACTATTTCAAAAATATGCAACCCAATTGTCAAATGTCATGTTAAATCCTGAAGTTTTGATCTTCATGCATTGATTTCCTTAACACCCGTGAAATGTAGTCTCTCTCTTACATGTATTTACATGTTAGAAGAAAGGTGTTTGTGAAAGATGGTGAAAGTCTTTCATTTCCGCAAGATTTATTAATGCTGCCGTGTTTCGTAATCACCCTGTAGGAGACAGGAAGCAGCTCGAACTCATCGCTCAGCAAGACAAAGGAACAGTGCCGTGTAATTCTTCCGCGAAATACAAAATTCAAAACTTCAGTATCATTAACAGTTATTTTTTGGTGGTGCCTTTTATTAAATTAATCTTTGTTGTTGGTAATTTACTAATTTTTGATACAAATTATAAAAATAATTGATTTCGGTTTTAAATTGTCAGTTTGCAATTAATTAATATCTCTGTTATATAATTTTCAGCAAAATCGAGTACTACGAGCCCAGTACCCAACCCCGTTTCTTGTTCATTCATCGATCACTCTCTAAGTGTCGTCGTCATCAGTGATCAGTCTTATCAGCAATCGGCATTGGACATTAGATGTTGGAATTTGAAATCCAGGAATCTTAATCTATCTACAGGTGACGCACATCAAAGGTTACAGGCAACAGGTGATGATCCTAATAAATATTCAAAGATTTTCATGTAGGAAAGAGTAATGTAAAATAACCACTTGATAAAGTCAGTAGTCGGGTTTCTAGTACTTTTTTGGATTTTGGCTTTAGTTTTTAGTCGAATTCATGTCACCTTAATTGTTGTAATTGTTAAAAAATGAAGAACAAAGGTGTTATATTATTAAGAAATCGTTGCGACACAGATTGTCCATCCGTATCCGCAGGGTATATGTTATAATATTATTATGTTGTGAATTTTTGCTACGTTTTTTGATGCATTCTTTCACTCTGTAGAAAGTGCTCCAATTCACGATGAGGCGTACCAATATACCAACGTTGAGACGTCAATCTTACATACCAACATTTGATGAAGCAGATTTGGAAGACACTCTTTTGGCTGATTGGCAGTTGGGTGACATTGACATAGCATTGGTGGACGACTATATTACAAATCAGAACACCACCACCAAACGGTTCTCACCTGCTGTGTGGAAAGGTGATGTAGTAACCAATGATGCAGACTTGGGGGAGAAGGACAGCGTCACTTTGATTATGTACGATTGGGACAATAGCGGTACCAGCATCCCCGGCAACAACGTCACGAACGCCTCAACTACCATGGAAGCAGTTGTTGCTCAAAGTGTACACGAAACTCTTAGATACAATATTAATGCAATTCGCAACAATGTACTAAGTGCTGGAAAATACTTGTTGGAAGTCAACCTGGATACAGATTCTAACAGCAATAATAGTCATAGCTTTGCAACTGGAGAGTTGGACGCGATGACTATAACCGTTGATGATGACGATGATGAAACTGTTCTTGATGATGATGATGATGATGAAGACGGGGATTTCGATGAAGATCGTTATTCGGAGGAGGAGTCTATCATCGGAGGTGACGAAGTTGAATCTATGGAACATGAAGTCAATCTCAATGAAAATAAACGAAGACTGTTGCGATATCTTGATCTGGAACCAAAACATGATTTTGATGTAACGTACTCAGAAGTCGTAAAAAACGGACCGAAGTCTCCAAAGCACGCTAAGCAGCATCATCAATATGAAAAAGGTCAAGATAAATTGGGTGTGAAAATGGTGAAAATCATAATTGAAGCTGAACCTAAGGCTATAAATGGCAAGAATTCAAATCTTACGGATATGCGTTCTCAACAAAAAGCCAATTCCCTTATTCTTGGTTGTGACAACACTGCCTCGAACAAAGCACGTCAAAACGACTACAATGAGGCGTATGAGCCAGTCGATAAGGAAATTTGTATTCTGTTTTAATTGATTGACTTCGACAAGTCAAACAGCATGTGTACCTATATGCAATATTTTCAACGAAATCCGAATATCTATCTCAAGTTTGTAATCAAGTTTGAAAACGGCACACCTGTTTTGTTAGAACTCTTCATTGATAATTTGAGACGTTTTGTGTAAGTATCGTGTTGAGAAATTCTAATTTTTGTTTCGCGATATTGACAGCTATATATCACACCTATTATAGTTGTAATCCTGTATATTGAATATTAATTAGTAGAGTAGAAATCTTGAAGTAACTTATATCCAAATTAATTTCGAAATAGCCACCTACCTATATTATGAACCTAGTGTACATATATTATACAAAGTCAACAGTGTTACCACATAATATTGTCAGCTTGTCTCCAATATCTTCATTTCAACAAAAAGGACAACATTAACAAGTCTATATATATGGGGATTGGAAAGTCATGTGTTAAAGTTCTAAATCCATGTAGATCTATTTGATTATCATAATTGTTTTTTCATATATTATAACGTGAAGTACAAATACTTAATGCAATATGTAAAATACTTTTGATAATTCTTCAAATTAATAGTCCTTACAAACATGACAGTTAATCGTAATGGGGTTTGATGCGACAATGCTTAAAAATTGTGAATCTAAATCGTTCTTTACTCTTGAGACTTAATTCTAAAATATTGCATACTCTAAATCTTTCTGTCAATTGAATATCGTCATAATAATATGTAGACTGATTTTAATTTTGTTACATTTAAAAACATCTAAAAATAATAGCAAAATTCGCAGTGGCAATATTAAAACGTAATTATTGTTAACCCATTTTTTGTATTCTTTCAATATATGTATAAGTATTTAATAACCAGTTGCTTTAGTTCTAGCTTAATAAGTATAAGTACTACGCATATTATAGTTTAATGGAGATTAGGAGATTGCTCGGTTTCATCTTTCTCATGTGCCATAGGCTTGTTGAGGTTTAAGATCAAGAGACCTTAGCGTTTAAAACTCCAGTTTGTACATAATTGTAACTCTGCCATTATTGGAAATCAGTATGACTGTTTTCTGTTAATACATATTATGTGTGTATGGATGCATTTTGCTTTACATTTTAATTAAGTAATGAGTATTTTTCACAACATTTTTACATTTATCAGACTAGTCTTACTACAAAAAAATTACAATAAATTAGTGTATTTCCATGAAGTACTCAAAATTAGTATACTCTATACTATCTACTATTGTTAAAATGTGAAGAGGTTTATCTAGCCACATTTCAAAAAAATCAGTAGAATCACCCCTGAAAATAGAATACCATATTCTCCCATTCTCTTCACATCACGTTTCACACATTTCATGTAAATAGTTGTCTTCGAGTCAGGCTGGTTGCACATGCCTTGCATGCTCTCATGTATTTTCCTTAATGGGTACTGGTACTGTAATAATGATAATGGTTCATACTACTAGGTGCATACATTTTACTTTTACTGACTGAGTGTGCAGTGCAAGCAAACCCACATGAAAAAGTTATATCCAGTCCGTGATTTGATGATTATATCCAGACTTGTATATATACTGCTGGAAGGCATTATTTGTGCTTGAATGCTACACTCCCACAACGAGTTCACGTTGAAAGCAACTGACTCCTGGAACTAGGTAGATGGAAATGGAGCTATATAACATCACATGACAAACTTGAGCTCGTGAAATAAAGTTATTCTTTAAGAATTACTTTAATATTGAATACACTACATACAGCATTTAGTATTAATCCCATACTAAAGCGTGTTTTTGTAAGTTGCATAAAGTAATTCACTTTCTTTACAAGACCAATTTTGGTTGCATATTGCACTTGATAGGTTTTCCACTTTAACTCGAAGGGAAAGGGGTTGTTGTAATTGTAAGCTTGTTTGTTGTATGCTCTATCACTTCATTCATTGCAGTTATTTAAAACAAGCCAAATAACATACAGATGCATGGCTACACGGCATGGTCAATTATGCATGCTCATATTCATAAAGTATAATGTTTGTGAGGGTTTCGTATTTGAACAAGTTAAGCTAAAAGCTCGAAAACATTTTTTTTGTTACAGAACACGCCACACCGCTACTACCACTACCACCGGCATTAACCATTAGTTGAACCGCGTCACATCCACCTCCTATGCATATAATATCTTGCTGAGTATCTCCAGCAGCTGTAGTGTACAACTGAAGTGCTCTTTACGAACATCCAACCAACTATCCATCATCTGACGATCAGCCCGTGCTTCCAACTTATTCACTGACTTTAGTGAGAGAAAATTCTTCAACTTAGTCGCAAGTATACAGACTTATTTTGGAATTCGTTTTATTTGGTTATCTGCAACTTCCACAAGAATTTGACAAGGTAAACGAGATTTTCTGCTCAATTTTCTATACACATTATATTATGCAATTTTATTATTTACTGCTGAAGATCATACAATAGGATTTATTTTTAAACAAGAATTATTTAAAGCTAGAGACAGAAATAGATACTTAGTTTTTCCATTCTCATAAAGCGATTGAGTATATCGATTTTTGTCAGATCGTGATTTTGTCAATGCAGTTTTAACTGCAGATGTACCTAAAGATCTCTTGCCCATTTTTTCAGTTTCATTGACCAAATAATTTTTGTCGCTGAATGATTGGCATTGGTTATGGCCTTCCCATGAGTATATAAACATAATACGCAGTGTATCCTCTTCATATAAATTGAAACAACTAACTAGGACAACCTTGCTTGTATTGTTACATGCATATAAGCTAGGAGTAGGTAGATACAATATGCAGATAAAAATAGACATGTTACTGGAGTAGCATTTAATATGCAGAGGAAACACATAATATAATTTTGTTTTATGTATGGTAGTAAGTAATTATAAGCTTGCAAGTGTGTTTGAGAGTATTATTACTTTTCAATAAAGCAAAATTGTGACTTTGAGTGTCTCATATATTTCTATCTGTAAATGATTACTATTTATTAACTATTTTCTACTAATATTATGTACACATTTTTGCTCTGCAATTTACTTATCTGTTTACTCCGATCAACATATCCCTTGCTAGAAAGTTAATGATATTGGCAGAGCCGCTTTATTACAAGCATACATGCACGCTAACAGTGATAGAAAATGTTTAGTCCGAAACAAACAGGTTTTGTTTGCTTATATTGCTTTCATGGTCATACTGGTAATTAAACAACACACTTTAGTGTTAGAACCTACACTTCACTTACACAATTACATTTTACTTTTTATCATGCTTTTGGTTTCTAATAATTATTATTAATAACTAGGAAATTTGTATTAATAAAGGAACGCAATTGCGTTACACGTCAATACTCTTAAGTATGATGCGTATTAATTTTTAAGTACTAGATCCAATGATTGTGTCTGTCAATAAGGATCTGCGTAAGTTGAACATTATGTACATAATAATGTTCTTACATAGAATGGTTACATGGGTGGGTTTAAATGTTCCATCGACCGGTAAGAGGAAAACTGGACAGGTTGGGAAATTCTGATGCTTATTTCACTCTTTCAACGTATTATATAATATCGTCCAAATCCAAATTGCGGGGGTGCGACAGGTAGCATACATAGATTTTCTAGCTGTATTTAATTGCTGTGTAAATAGTAAATATATTATTATCACCCTTTTAATCGCTGTTAGTTTTAATTATATGCAAAAGATACATATACGTAAAACAATTAAAAATTCGTTTATTATGGAGAGATTTCAAATGCATAACGCACTCATTCTAAGAATGGAATGTTAAAGTACGAGCCTAAACGAGGAATGATAGCTTAGCGTTAAAATTAAGGTTCTAAGTAAGAATTCAGAAAAATAAATCCTTTCGCTTATAAAAAAGTGTAATCAAAATTTCCATTCCTTAACCGCAGGTTTGGTAACTGCTGTAATTCAGTATAATATACATATGTATAAACACACAAAGGAGGTGTACGGGTAGAGTTACTTTAACTTACAAACTTACCTTACGTACGTACATAGTACGCGTTTTACGCATAATACTATAATATAATGTACCTGTAGCCTTTATACTGATTTCGTTTAATGCTTAACTACAATTTAGTAAGCTGATTAAATAAGCAGCTTTATTCTGACTAGTGCTGATTCAGAATCAATTGTTCAAATTGACGATTAAAATGACTGTCTTTGATTTGCTGTAGGTATAGATTTATATTATCTTTAACAAAATTGGAAGTTTAATCTGTTGCCACGTGTTTATAAACGGAAGCTTAGGAACTTCTAAATCAAACTAACTACTTGGTCATGTTATGCATAGCTTTTATAGCTGTGATCGAGTTGTCTGCTGAATATTTTGCTTGAAATCAATTTCTGTAGAAAAGTAGGAAGTATAAGAGCCAAGTAACGTCTCATATTTGCAATTTGCATACGAAATTATATTTCGTGTTTACTCTGCTGTTATTTTTCTGCTGTACATTGTGTGACCTTGCAACTCAAAGGGATTATCGGTATCACAACTGACTTTGAATTTCGTACTGCGATTATTTAGCCATCCGCACATATTGGCCGTCTTGATTCGGAAAATCGGATGTTATATGAACATTTCGGGCTTTAGGCCAATCCAAGTGGAGTCCCGGTGTCGGTTATGGCCATACCGTATCACCCGTAACAGAAAAGTGTGACAGGGATAGGCTCGACAGTTGGAATGGGTGCTCCGAAGAAAGTAACATCAGCGTCATCCTCTCTTCCTTGCTCAGTACAAGTAAATGAGAATACAAATGCCCTGAGTGAATCGATATTTGTCTCTCGTTCCAGTTTTACTATCACACGATTCTCCCGAACCCGAATCCTCTTTGGTACTCTTCGTTATAAGTAGAAGAATTCTCCTCCCCTCATCATATGCTCTGATCATTACGAATATTGTACAATTCTCAGTTTCACTTCATGCTCTGCATTTCTATATTTATTGCTCCCTGCAGTCGTATGGCATCATCTACCTCTGCTACTTATTAACATTTTAGTTATATACTGTACCTACCTACATACAGACTTGCCACACACATCTTTAAGACACCTTTATAATTCTTTGGCCTAACTAACGTTTATTGTGTCTCTGTGTCTTTGTCTATATACAGACACGACTATACAGTTGACTACTCCGTTGGTTGCGTTGCGTATTCTCATTTTCTCATCTTCTCTTTGGCCTTCACTAAAAATTTGCAGAATTTTATAATATTACCTAAGTTTGCTGTATATACCTTGGTTGTGGTAACACTAAAACTGACTTGTTAACGTATACTGACTTTTTAAGTTGCAAAGTTGCAAATAGTTCCATTTCCGTTTAGTACCCTATTTCACATTACTTTGACTAGTTTACAACTGAGCTCATATCCTTCATTGGATTACACAGTCTTCTTAAGCTTAGCCATCCAACTACTTTTCTTCTGTTGTGTCATCTCTTCAGTCTCACCCATTTCCTGTTTTGCCTTTCATGCTGATATTATTAAAAATTTTACACTTCAAAATATAATTTTTCTTGTGTAGGTTTTGCTCCTTTTTGCTATCCATCCGGGTACTCCTCCCATCCTAATCCTTTGCTACTTCTTTTTGTACCTGAAAGTATTTCAAGATTTGATCATTGGCTTAGGCGTCCAAGAATCGTAGAAAGATCGAAGTCGAACGGAGGCAGCAACAATTGGACACAGTCTCTTTCCACATTACAGCTGTCACATGCTCGTCGTACATATCTCACCTGCAGATTCTCTAGTTTTCTAAATTCCTCTAGGGATACCGGCTACATTCACAGATTTAGTCTAAAAGTCAGCCACTCTTACCTTTACTTCTACTGTAGTCGTACAAAGATATTTCTAGACTTTTGTTTAGCAAAGTTCATTATATATAATTCAGTACCCGTTTTTTCAATTGGTTTGCAAGTTTTGATTTCTCATCGCAGTACCCTTCAAAAATGGTTTGGTTCTCTGCTCTCGACGGCGTCTCTAATACGGTATTAGCTTTGTTGTAGGACCAAAAAACGACATATTTATTATAATAACCATTATACATATCATAAATGTGCAAATTAATTAACAGTTTTATATATGACTAATCATATACGTTGTGTGCATAATTATTGTTGTGTTATTGACGATATAATCTTAATTGGTTGATTAATTGATTGATTGATAATTCTTCCCAAAGCTCTACGCTGTTACTGTCACAGCTAAAGAGTAAAGTTTATTATTATTGTCTCAATTACTTTATATACTTTACATAAATATATTTATATTATTACGATATGTAAGATGCTTCGCATATTATATATTTAATTACCAGTAACTTACACACACACTTCTATATTGTATCGATTAGATTTTTTCACCTTTTTGATGGCCATTTTTTTAAAGTTTCAATTCATTTCTTATGTAGTCTCTAGTTTTCAAACAATCTAATTTTTATGTAAACAAGCAAAGTATAGCCATTTATAATTTGAGTCTTTCATATCAAAATCAAATATACTTGGTTTTTGAGAAATGTGTCAATTTTAAATATTTGCTGTCGTGAATTTTGCGGAAATCTGTCTTTTTCCCATACTTAATTTTGTTTCCAGCCTTCGCCTTAATTACTGAAATAGAATATTAATTTAATATTGAGAACATTAATTTAGTTTGATTATAGTTTGTAAATTGCAATATATAATATATATTTTAAAATGATGAAGGCATAATGTCAGTTCCAGTATATGTCTAACTCATTTTTTCGAATTCACCTATGTAGATGGCAAGTCCAGATGCTGTACCACAAGGACAAATGCAGGCTGCCAGTTCCTCGTGTCACTTGGAACACATTTGTGCCCTGGATATCGACTCCAAGGCTCCACGTCACCGTCTGTCAGGAATCATTTGTACAATCGGACCTGTGTCCAGGTCACCTGAAATGCTGGAAAAGATGATGGACACTGGTATGAATATTGCAAGAATGAATTTCTCTCATGGTTCTCACGAATACCATGCCGGGACTATTGCCAATGTTCGTATTGCTGCGGAAAATTACTCCAAAAAGTTAGGAATGAATTATCCTATTGCCATTGCACTGGATACTAAAGGCCCTGAAATCCGTACAGGATTATTGGAGGGAGTAAGTTTGACAAAATTAAATACATTATTATAGAAATATTCAATGTGCTTTTGTATTCTTGTAGATATCTAACTTGAATGTAATTACATGATTTTTTTTAAATTAGGGAGCTTCTGCTGAAGTAGAGATGGTAAAAGGAGCCGAATTAAAAATTACAACTGATGTGGCATTCTCCGAGAAGTGCAGTGAAAAGTTAGTTTGGTTGGATTACCCCAATATTACTAAAGTTGTTAAGCCTGGAAATCGCGTCTTCGTCGATGATGGCTTGATTTCACTTGTTGTTAAAGAAATCGGTAAGTCAAATAAAATCATACGAATGAATGAAAAATGAATATAAATCATATAATATGTCTGCGTTATCTGCTAAAGATTACGGAGTAAGGGCAAGGAATTAATAATGATGGGCTCAAGGAAAGATTGATTACTTAATTTATCATAGGACTATGACTCTATTTATTATGTTGTTGCTGTTAATATCTTATCTTGACATTGAAAACAGATTCATTTTATTTATGGTTACAATGCACCAGTAGGTTGGAAACTTGAAGAGTTGTAGCATACTAATGGAATACATTAATTCTATTGCAGGTTCTGATTTCCTGATCTGTGAGATCGAAAACGGAGGTAAACTCGGCAGTCGTAAGGGTGTTAATCTACCTGGGGTACCAGTAGATCTTCCTGCTGTTTCCGAAAAAGACAAATCTGACTTTCAGTTTGGAATTGAACAAGATGTTGATATGATATTTGCTTCCTTTATTCGTGACGCTGCAGGAGTGAAAGAAATACGTGACATATTGGGTATGTACTGGATGAGAATGATATTACTCCCACGGGGGTTCAATAGTCTATTTGAGGATAATATTATTATTTCCGATGCACCATTTAACTTTAATTATCTGATTTGCAGGTGAAAAGGGAAAACATATTCTGATCATTTCAAAAATAGAAAACCACCAAGGTGTAAGAAATCTCGACGAGATTATTGCAGTTTCAGATGGAATAATGGTGGCACGTGGGGATTTAGGAATCGAAATTCCCCCAGAAAAAGTTTTTCTTGCACAGAAAGCTATGATTGCTAAATGCAATAAGGTACACTTACTTACTATTATTGAAAAATTAACAATTACACCAAACTGTAATAATATTAATAATTTACGAACAATTTTTATATGATAATTTTGGTCAGGCTGGAAAACCTGTCATTTGTGCCACACAAATGTTAGAATCCATGGTTAACAAGCCCAGACCTACACGTGCTGAAGGATCTGATGTAGCTAATGCAATTTTGGATGGTGCCGATTGTGTCATGTTAAGTGGTGAAACAGCGAAAGGAGAGTATCCAATTGAATGTGTAAGATTGACTCACTTGATGTTATGTGTCTCTCCATAAACATGAATTAATATCATATAAATAAATGCAAACTGAAACTGATTTTAAATCTGAAATATTAGGTTCGCACAATGGCAAATATTTGCAAAGAAGCAGAAGCTGCCGTTTGGCACACCCAGTTGCTCAACGATTTGGTAGCTCAGGTACATTTATTTGATTTATTCAATTTCCTTACAACGATAAATACACCAATGCCAACTTTTTTGGTAAATATAACATTTTCAAATCAAAGTTAATATTTTTATAACAATTTTATAATGCTTCAGGTCACTCCTCCTCTGGATACACCACACAGTATTGCAATTGCCAGTGTTGAAGCTTCTCACAAGTGTATGGCAGCAGCTTTCATCGTAATTACAACCTCAGGTCGATCAGCTTATTTGGTTTCCAAGTATCGTCCAAGATGTCCAATTATTGCTGTCACTCGTCATGCCAGAGTTGCTCGACAATGTCATCTTTACCGAGGAATCTTGCCAATTACCGCAAACAGTGAGTTTTGTAGTATTATGTGTTGTATAAATATATTATGCAATTTCTGGTTCAAAGGTTACAGATTCCCTTGAAACTAATTCATTTTATTACTTTTTTTATAGGCACTGTATTGCCAGACTGGATGGACGATGTTAATGCCCGAGTGAAACACGGCTTAGATTATGCAAAGACTAGAGGAATGGTAAAGAAAGGTGATGCAATCATCATCATCACGGGCTGGCAAAAGGGATCCGGTTTCACCAACACAATGCGTATTGTCTATGCGGAATAGATGTTTGATGAAATCTTAAAGACAGATTTAGGATCAAATCACTGATGACAATCTTCATAAAAAATTGTTTACGATCATCTACAAACATACTAAACAAAATATAAAAACAATAATTATAAAAGTCTATTGTGTAATCCAACAAAATGGACCATCATCCCAGATAGATACAAAATAGGTCAACTTCATCATTCGTTCATGTACAATGATTTTTTCCGTTATTCCTGCTATTCACAAAATCAGTTTAATCCAAATATTGTCTTTAAAAAGTAGACCAATTAGTGTGGACCTAGGTGGGTACTTAGCTACTGCCAAGCCATTATTATTATTTTCATGTTCGCTCAAGCGCACAGTTCTCTCCCCTTAACGTACTACAGCTCAAAAAACAACTGAATAATAAAACATGTTTAAATATATTGTAATAATTACTAAGTAGTGTTTTACGATATGAAAAACAACCTCAACCACCTGTATCTTTAAATCTATGAAATCTACTAAATTAGTTAATCGTAGTATTATTCGCAGATATAATACAATTCGAATTTAAAAATAGTTCCCTACCAAATCAGCGGAAACGGAATAATGAGTTTGTCATGAGAAATATGATTATGGTTCCATGTATTGAATCCATTCTGGTAGTAAACTTGGGTATTAGGGAAAGTGAATGGACAACTATTAGTCGACAGTCGTGCGTCTACTTAGACTTTAATTGCAGTGTTGTAAACTCTAGTTGAAAATGCGGATTTGTAAAATGACTTAAAATTAACCATAATTAATCAGTATACACTTATTGTGATGAGATGATAAAATAATAATGAATTAGCTAAGTCCAGATTAAATCCAATTAATTAACAAAACATATGAAATATTGTCAGTTCGTTGTTGAAAGGTCTGGTGATTCAAAGATTAACCTGATGAAATAATATTATGATAGAATATGTGCAATATGCATACAGATATATATTATTATAATGGTATAACTTTTAGAGATGCAAAAAATGTATAGTTGTAACAATAATTAATTATGAATCGTGAACTACTATACCAATGATCTGAATCTGAACTATGAGTTGTTATAGTTGTTAACACTATGATAGTAAAAACACTCCATGAAAAATAAATCCGAAAATGTTACCACTCAAAAGATTTTATATTAGTTTTTTGTTTTTATTCATTTTTTTACGTTTTTTGGTTTTATCATTTCAATTTTTTTAAACATTTTATACACGTAGTATTTTTGTAGATTTAATTTAACGCATTAATCGCTATGCATTTAAATGAAGACTGGTATACAGAGAAAGTACATTCTAAACGAAATTCTAAGTCTACTACTACGAAGGAGAAATAATCAGAACCATCATAATATTTAACAATAACAATAATTCAATTTCGTGATAGCACGGTTTCAGTCCACAATATTAAATATTAAAAATAAGTAGTACAATATATAAAATCTATTCGAAGATTTAGACTAATTAATTATAGTTTTGATTCTTGTCCGAAGTCACGAGAGTTAACAATAGTAGTCACAAGACCGGGCGCAGATTTAATTAAATAAACACATCCCTCGTGCTCCAGAGGCGTAATTCGTATTAGTTTCAATCCTTTATAGAAGATCTGAAATAATACGACAATAAAGTGTTATTAAAGCAGTCCCATTCGTCACACTTAATAAAGCAAATACGTTTAACCTATAAACACTTATAACTTATAAATACAATCAATCAAAGTGTATACAAAATATATCCTACACCGAACATTTCAAATTATTTTATAACCTACACGGATTAAAAATATTCTTACTACAAGGAGACAAATCTCTATCTCTAAGAATCTAACACAACAAGTTATCTTACATGTAATACCATGTGATTAACAACACACTATACTACACATACATGACATTATAAGTAAATTGAAATAAACCAAACATAATAAGTACCCGATAATAATATCTAATTTGGAACCATCTTACAGACATGCAAAACACTCTCGCATCAACTCTCATACATACAAGTAGCACTTATAATTTTTCTATAAACTTGTCTCTAAATAATAATAATTTACGAACCATGAATGCCCTATATCCCTTAAATCCTACAACACATTACATTACACATTCCCTAAAGATAATGTTAAATACTTAATACTATTTCCATTGAGTTTTAGTACGGCCTCTTCGGTAAAATTAAGATATTCATTCCAGTTGGATTCGGATATGATGTCCAAATGAACTTCAGCCAAGTCGAGATGATCTGTACTGGAAGAACATTATTGATGCATCGATTCATGTTGAACACAAACAGAGGCCTTACTAAGTCTTTACTCAACGGTGCACAATTCCCCTTTCCAATTCGAATCTTTCCTTTCGAACTGGAGAGAGTAACGTCATGGTTAAAAGATTACAAAAAACACACACTCACCAACTTATCTTGCCATTTTCACTACATTTCAAATTCAATATTAAGGTGTTTAAGGATATTTTCATTTCGCCTTTCTATCATCCCCTTTGATATGAATTAGCGAATGCAACTTAAAGAACATGAAAGGTGAAAGGTAATGAGAGTAGAAGTTGAAATGGAGGAATGAGAAGGAAAAGAGAATTCTGGATGTGCAGCAGAATATTATTCAACATAGTAAGTTGAAAGAGGAGAAATTCGGGTATTGCTGATTACAGCTAAATTGTGTCAAGCAAGGATGGTGGAGGCAATGGTAGACGGGATGATGAATTTGAGACAGTCCACAGACACTTATTTCAGAGTTCGTCGATATCCGGAACCGCTTCATAAGGGGCTACGTTGTTCATTCTGTTCATGGGCTAAACCGACTGGTTCGACGGTCGTCCTTGCTCAAGATTCCAAAAAACGCAGGCCCCCTCCACGTACGCCTAGTGATCTTCTGATCAGGTCAGCGCTTAACCTTCCGATGGCTTTGCTTTTATCTTCCATTTTATGCATTGATCCCAAACTCCCACCCATAATTTCTAGTTTGCCTTTCTATTTAGGTAAATGCCTTTCCTAGTATTGCGAAGAGCAAAGTTTGGAAATATCCAAAGTGATTCCCCATTTGAATTCAAAGAGATTTTCTCAATAAACTGACAACTTTCGGAAAATAGTTAACCCCCCAAAGCCATGGAACAAAAACACTTAACGGAAGATTCTGTCGAACCTGGAAACACATATTGATTGTCAATTTCTTGATCAAGGAATTAAAAATTACACACAACTGCTGTTTAAACTCCTTGGAAATACCCCATAAGTTTTCTAATGTATTTGGGTCGGGTCGACTGAAACTGAACTACCTCTTTCATCAGTTGTTTACTTTATGTTTTTGCAAAATAACTGCAATCCAGTTTCAACATTCGGACTTTCGCCAGACCGGAGAAGGTTCTTGGATGGGACGTAACTGAGGCTGTGTAAATCATCAATGTCATCTGCGGAAGGTGTGTGAGTGTGATTCCATGAGGATGTAGGAAACGGTGAATATGTTTGCGTTGATTAACTAACAACTTATAGGTAGGTGTCTTATTAAAAGTATAACAATGAAACTATCAGACTGAAAAGAAATTTGTTACGGAAATATTATAACTACTGTTAACCGACTTGCAGAGACCCAACCACTAATAACATGACCATTAACATCAACTTATAACTAGATCAAACAGAAACCACTCCTTCATTCCTCTATATCTCACACTATGTATCAAAGCTTCTAAAAAAATATATCGTAAATGACCAATGGATTGACAATCAGCTTACATATGAAATATTACAATCAAGATATCAATAATACTCATCAATCCACTTTGCCTTGTCAATTAAAAATTACATAATGTTTCGCTAGCCGACATGTATAGCGTTAGTCAACTAAATAGTTATTAGGAAGGTTTACAACAAAATACAACTTCAAGAAATAAACAATTTAACATTTTGTGAGAAACGCTATCCAGCAAGCAATCTATTTTTGTACGCAATTTCTAACTGTGTATTTTCTATTACTTAACTGGATTAGGATTACTGCTTTCTTGGACGTTTACCTAGCCGCCTTAAATACGATCCATATACAATATTATATTTATTCTTATTTGTAGGTATTTTATTTAACTTCACATTACCCTTATTACGCTATTTTATTAATTATATGATATTTATAAATAATATTATATAGCAATTCGTAATATGAAGTTAAATAAATATAACTTAAGTAAATGGTTTCTATCGATTGGTACTGATTAAACAAACCCTTGAGTGACCAGATAAAAAATATATTGTCGTACATATTATCATTATTTTATCACTAAATAATAATACATGCAAATTTCTAAAAAATTAAAATTGCTTACGAGGATTGTAGTCGACCTTGATCGTTTTCTGGTCGGTGCTGATGTGGAAGGTTGTGAAGGTGGAAACTGGTTCTATTCCATCGTCGTAGCTTTGAGTTTCAGTTAAAGGCATCACGATGTTGCCAAGATTGTCGGTTCTGACTGGAATGCTTTCAAATGCTTCGGAAATCTCCACATTCATCTGCCCATAAACATGTGACAGTGTGGGGACAATCAGTTCGAGTACTCGCTTGGCGTTAGTCAACTGACCAGTCAACCCGTTGTTGATGAGATTTTTTTCTTTCTCTTGCTTGTATTTCGCTTCCCAATCGACCTTGGCCGCAGTTTCTTGCTGCAATTTTGTGCTGAATTCTTCAGTTTGTTCGGATAACTTATGTTCAAGTGTCCCGACTGTAGCTGTCAACTGGTCAACTTGAGATTTTAGCAAAGCCATCTCCTTTTTCTTCTTATCTCGATTCATCTTTGCGGCTTTTGCGTTTTTAACGCTTGTGTCGGTGTCGTCTTCCAACTCATATTTGCGTTTCCGCTTGTTGTTTGCAGAGGATGAGGTGGGTTCATTAGAGGTACTTGCTACTCTCTTTCTGGAGTTGGTTCCGTTCAGGCGACTTAAGACACGAACGTCTGGTTTCACTTCTGGTTCAATGAGAGCTATGTTCGATGATTCTTCCATAGTGTAGATTGCAGGAGAATCCGACGCTAAACGGCTCGTTTGTTGAGTTTTTCTTCTAGAGCGGGACGAACTTGTACATGTCTCCTCGGCCTTAACAGTTAAGGGACTAATGTCCGTAGGTGGAACGCTATCCATCAAATTCATTGATGCTGTCTGAAACAGAGCTTGTTGGAGTTGAAGTTGGTCCACGACTGGCTCCGCCAATTGAGGAAACTTCCCACTCCAGCTATTTTCCATTTTCTCGGGCTTTTCGGCTGGATTTTTTTCTAATAGATCTGAAAAATCGAAATCGTTAAAATTCAATTCTTCAAGTGAATTTGGATCGAATATATCGTCTGCGCTTGTTCCAGTAGACCCGTATTCGAAGGGCATAGTAGACTTGTCAGCTAGAGGTAAGTCACTTAGATCGAATGCTTCTTCCTCGCTCATGTTTTGCATGGTGGTAGCATCCATCCAGTTATTATTAGATGCTTCCATTTGTTCGAAGTTGTGAAGGTAGTCTTCACTGCTGCTTGAAATTGTTGGGGAACTGAGGCACGCAGGCCACAAGTTGTAGCTCTTGACGACTGTTTCCGCTTGCAACGAAGCAATTTCCCACTCCTGTATGAACTGCTTTTTTGAATACTCCAATATGTTATTGGGTAGAATCGGTCCTCTGAATATATCTTCCCCACTTGGTGGGAAAAGAAAAGGATCAGAAATTAATACGTTGTTCATTTTAAAGCTGTCTTTTTACCGTTATTTTAAAAGATCAAAATAAAATTTCGGTCTTTTAGTCGCTCGGTTTTATATTTACCTGGGTTTTAATAAGACCAACGCTTGGAACTCCTACACGGATTGTTGGAGTTTGTAAAAGAGTTACGGTGAACTTCCGACACACTCTGAAATATTCAACAACAAAAAATAATTAGAATAATTGAATATTGTCAACTACTGAATTAATTACAAAACTAAAAAATACGAAATTGCAAACCACAATAAAATGGTAAAATACCAAGTGTATAATCAATAATATAAAGTTGTAAAGATTGTTGTTTCTATGTTTAACGTAATGTAAGTGAACAACCTACTACACTGTACTGAGTGTACTTTTACAATGGCAAATATTTTGCTGATGCAATAATTTCCTATGGTTAAGGCTGCTTTGAGTTGGCCACCTGCGTTAACTAACACTGACAACGCTGACTCATAGTCATGAAGCTATGATCATTAATAATTATAGTCACGAATCACTTTATGAATGCAGGCTGTAAGTGGGTGGACTAAACAGAAACAGAACTACCTACATATAATATGACGATAGGTATATTCTTACTTTCAAGTTTCCATATACTTTTTACACACATTCAACATTAAACATAAGTGCTAGGTACGTATACCCACTATTATTACTATTACGGTCTTTTAGGGTTTGTAGCAAAAAATGAAATATTAAATTAATGTTAAAAACTAATCTTCAATATTACAAAATAGTTTTATATCCCTACAAAACTACTGTTTTCAATTTTAATTAAAAAACACTCAACTTTACAAAGACCAAAATGTATGTAGAAAATTCATAATTTATAAAATCTGAATTCAGTTTATACATAATAATATATATTTATAACAATCTACAACCTGACATTTCTAACCCTACTTACACAACAATTAATACTTAAATACGAACATATCAAGTACATTTACAATTTAACATTGAAATTATCAATTATTTAAAGTTAACAAAAATATAAGGAAGTAAACCACAGTACCGTCAGTTGTCAGTAAAAAATCGTTGTTTCCAAAAACAGAAATCCGAGCTTCGGATTCTTCTTCAGTAGTTAACTTTTCACAATTTTTGCGAAACTGCACTTATTTATAAATCTCTCAGTCAAAAAATTAAACTATCACGTAACAAACTCCACCGCAAATGAGAGCAACTGAATAACACGTCTTTTAGCTTGGAAATGTAGCGACAGAATGAGCCGAATCCTGTTCAAACTCGACTTTAGTCCAAGACAAGCCGTGTAGTCGCCGTGTGTTTTTCTGTCTGTGGCTCTTTCAATGCATGTCTGCTGTACAATTTCGTTATTCGTCTTTTGCTAACGTCATCGGCGATGCCACATTTCCCACACGAGCAACAGCTCAAGATTCTCTCAGTTGTTTTTCTCTCCTGATTTGCTAGAAATCTGACACCTTTCCCGAAGGTAGTGACCCTGATAGATGTGATTGGCTGAAGGCTCCTGTAAGTTCATCTGTTCGAACGTTCTCAACTCAAATATTCCGCTGCTAGCGATTTCATTGGGACATGAATGTAGAAAGTGCCTCGTTTCTCACTTCTCATTCGTTCCTCACGAAGTCCTAATGACGTAAAGGTGACTCATCCTTTTAACAGGAATCTGTACAAACTAGAAAGTGTTGTGGATTTCCAAGTACTGCTTGCACTTATTACCAGAGAGAGGTACAAAAAATATCCCACACAAACAGCACACAAACAAAATCCTTTACGCTTGAATGAACAATGCAAATGTATCCAACTTGTACGTGTACAAACTTGTATTTGTACCTTTACAGCTTGTATACACTAAAATACACTAAAGTACATTAGTCTAATTGTAAGTACATACGTTTTTATACTATACATGAAATAGTTAAAGGAGACAAAAATATTCTCGTGTGTGTTGCAATAATGGTTTATTTAGTAGCGAAGCTACTATATGTTTTTGTTTTGTCTGTCTATCTATCTATCTATCTATCTATCTATCTATCTATGTATCTGTGCGTACTACTACTTGAGAACGGTTTGAGATATTGGACTCAAACTTGGCACACGGGCTGTAGA
>JABASD010003234.1:0-21223 GCA_019776165.1 Pogonognathellus flavescens
TTTGGGTGCGGGTGCGGATGCGGTGCGGTCGATTTTTTCGATTTTGGGTATGGGTGCGGATGCGGTGCGGCTGGAGCTTCCGCATCCAGGGTGCGGGTGCGGCTGGAGCTTCCGCACACAGGGTGCGGGGTGCGGGTGCGAGTGCGGTGCGGCTGGAGTTTCCGCATTCCAGGGTGCGGGTGCGGGTGCGGTGCGGCAAAGTGAAGTCCCAAGTGTGTTGATAATGTGCATGAAAATACAATTCCAACTTTGTACACAACATACCAGATAATCTTCAACCAGTTTATTGTTGTCAATCCAGCCGCAAAGAGTGTAAGTGAGTAAAAAAGAGCGTTGTACCAAGTGACGACTAAAATACAACTGGTCCACAAGCGATACAATTTGTCAATGATGATATACTGACGTTGACTGAATCCCATGAGTCGAATGATGAAAATTTCTTCAATGTGCAAGTCTCTTGGTAGAAAGTAGATGGCCGGAAAAACAAGCATCGCCACAAACCAAATTGACAACGCCATTCCGAGAGTCATAATGTTAATCAGTAATCGTTGAAACATCGGAATTCTGAATTGCTTTCCTGGGAAAATATCAATTTTATATTTCATTCGGATATTTTATCAAACTTAGAAAAAATACGACTAAAAAAATTAGCGACGATTTTTTAACAGTTTTATATTTTGCATTTTGAAGAGTCTCATTATCCACCTACACCTTTTGCAAAAATTTCAGTCACTTGGTTGAAAAATGGTTGAAATACAAAATTCTAATATGCACGAATATAAATGGCACCTCGCATCTAACCAAGGGGTTATTGGACCCAACAAAATATGAAACGAATCTTCACGAAGATTCGTTTCGAACGAAACTCAAAAAGATCTTTCAGATACACACATTTCAGTTTTAAAAAAGATGCATGTTTCAAGCTTATCGAATGTGGAAAAACATTCTTCTATACGAGATAGCAATCATATTATAATATGTATATGGTGAAAAATGAATGAATTCTTACCAATTGTTTTGTCCAGTATAAAATATTGGTTGATGAATACCAGAATTTCCTTCTCATATATCATTGTGTTAGTTTGGCATACTGCAATAATTGCAAAAGTACTGCAATACGCAAAATGGAAGGACCTCGCCTCTCTGGATACCAATAATTTCTTGTCAGGATTTGCATACGACAGAATAAGTGACAAAACCTCCAGAGATCGAAAAAACATGCTTAGAAATTTGACAACGTAGAAGGGAATTCTCTTTTTCCCCTTTCTTTCGACCAAATTACATGTTACACCATCCCAAGTGTATGGAAGCACATGAAAACGACAACCAAACCAAAATATCTTGTCTAAAACACGAAAAGCCACTTTAGGCAACATTTTTATTGTTATTCAGATAAGTATTTTAATAGTACATATATTTTATTTCAAGTTCTTCCTGAATTTTGAATTGGAATATTAAGCAATGGTGAAAGAAATATTTCAGTTCTAAGGAAGCTTTTGAAACTGAAAGGTTCATTCCGATTCAATACATTATTATAGTAACCTATACGAATGAGGGTTTAAAAAATATTTGCAAAGTTACGCTTAGGTATAATTTAATTACTGATGATAATCAATAGTTCTCAGTAATATGACGAGAATTTTAATGTTTTTTAAATGAGAGAAATATAGGTATGCGTGAATGTATATTGTATATTATATTTAAGTGCCATTCCCCTGTTCTAATTCTTCTAAGTAATCAATTTATGGCTTACCAAAGGTATCAGTCACATCGATAGCTTCTTAATATTAATTTTTGATAGACTGTTTTATGAGAAATGAGAGTATGAGGAGGTACAGTCAGTATGGCACCTTTATTGTTCCAACCAAATTTCAAGGTGAGCGTGTCCCCCTGCTCCGTTGTCTACGGTAGAAATGTATGTCTATAGTCTATATGATCGGAATTTTAAGGTACATATAATTTTTTTACTGTAGCGCTAAGTGAGAATGTCTAATATTTTTCATGCGAATCAACATTTTTGTGGACATCCGTTTGTCTTATATTGTGTCTTGTAAAGGGGGGAGGGGTTATAAGCTCAAAAATTCTCAAAATTTGCGGCAAATCTTGTCGCACAAACCGTTATTTCCGGAATCTGGAGGGGGAGGGGGGCTCAAGCCCGGTGACCCCATATATTGATACGCCCTTGGCCTCGAAAACTAAATCGTATTAATTTACTTACTAGACTGACAGAAGTATTCACATATTATAGGTATTCCAATTTGCCTAGTTTTTTAACGATCTTTTATTTCATTAAATAGAATCGAAGGATTAGTAAAAAACCTTCCTGCATCAGTTTACATGATTTATTTTTTGCAGATGTGTTCACAAATAAATACTTGCAATATCATAATGAAATAATAATTTTTGATATCTGTCATAATGCCCCACTATTTGACCATCACAAGATCAGTCTAGATCAGAAAGAAAGCAGAAGTGTAATGACATTATCTGAAATTACTCTGTAAAAAATTAACGTGCTATTTCTTTGACACACAAATATATCATTCATTGCTAATTTTAAAGGAGTAGCAGCTTTCAATTCGGAAACTTGAATATTTGACAGTTTCGAGCAATATTTCATTGGAATCATTCGAACTTGTTTTGAAAGCGCAGTGATTGTGTTTGCTAACCACATTCCGAACCAAATGATAAATAAAATCAGTACAACTGCGTAAATGAATATAAGCAAAAGAAAAAAGTTGAGGGAGACGCCAACACGCACGACGATAAACAAACTGAGAATTGCAACAAGAGACATCGTGAATAAAACTCCCGGAAGTAAGAGACGACAGAATGCGATGTTCAATATCGGGAAGAATATCCTCATAGTCCGATATGACTTCAATACAAATTGCAATCCTTCGTTTCGTATTTTTTCATTACTGCTGATGCAGCTTCCTTGGAGTTGTACACTGAAAAAAATAGCAATTATGTTCACATTTTTGTTTATAGTGTTCAATTAATAAAATAAATATTATGACAACTATATAGGTACCAAATCCTTTTCGCCCAGTTTATTATCGTCAGTCCAGTCGCAAAGAGTGTGACTGAGTAGAAAAGAGCGTTGTACCAAGTGACGACTAAAACACAACTGGTCCAAAATCGATATAGTTTGTCAATGATGACATATATACGCCCACTCAATTCCATGTGTCGAATGATGAAAATTTCCTCAACATGCAATTCTTGCGGTAAAAAGAAGATGACTGGAAAAACAAGCATCGCCGCAAAGTAAACTGACAATGCCATTCCAAGAGTCATAACGTTAATCAGTAACCGTTGAAAAAACGGAATTCCAAATTGTTTTCCTAGATAAAACGCAATTTCATTATTTTCATTACATTCAAGAATAAGCATAGCATGGGCATGGCATGGTCATTACATTTAGATATTACAAAAATTACAATACAAACGAAAGAAACACCAAGGAAAAATATTTCAAGAAATAAGACAAATATCCAAAAACAGTCAAATACATAATATTATTTGCAACTACTTACCAAATGTTTTGTTCAGTATAAAATATTGCTTGACGAATGCCAGAATTTCCTTCTCATATATCATTGTGTTGATTTGACACACAGCAATAATCGCAAAAGTACTGCAATACGCAAAATGGAATGACCTCGCTTCTCTGGATATCAATGATTTTTTGTTAGGACTTGCATATGACAGAAAAAGTGACAAAACCTCCAGAGATCGAAAAAACATGCTTAGAAATTGGACAATGTGGAAGGGAATTCTATTTTTTCCCTTTCTTTGGGCCAATGTACATGTTGCAGCGTCCCAAGTGTATGGAAGAACATGAAAACGACAGCCAAACCAAAAAACCTTGTCTAAAACTCGGAAAGCGATTTTGGGCAACATTTTTGTTTTTTTCAAATCAGTATTTTAAAAGCAGTTCTTCGTTTTGCTGAATGTTGAATATGGTAAAACTAAAAGTTATGAAACGGTGTATGGCCTGAAAAGTTAAAATTACTTCAATGCAATAATAACTTGCATAGCAATAGAGTTATTAACTATAAGCTATATCGGTTCTAGTGAGCATTTTACAAAGTTTTATAGAGATACATGGTAATACTAATACTGGGTGGGCATTGCACATTTCTGAATAATAGGAACAGAATGTTACTACAATTAAGAACTAGAAGAACATGATCTGATTTCTACATAAATTCAATGGTGTATCTAGGATGTAATAAAATTGAGGCTTCAGAACCAGAAAGAGCAAATTCTTTGGCGTTCTGTCATCAAACCGCTTTTTCCAGAATCTAGATGGTTCAATTAAGCCAGAACAAAATACGCCCTTGTGCACCGAGTAGCCATGTAATGCATCAGTTTATATACTTTACCTTGCTTTTCCGGGGCCCTTGTGAAAATTGATTCCTTTTCTTGGTACTACTAATTTGGTATGCAAGTCACATAGCTTGACCTTCTTGTTCGATGTTCTGCGTAATAAGTTTTTGTCTTGGAATGGCATCTATTACAACTCAGAAAATGATTTAATTTATATGTAAATTCAATGATGTATACAGGATTGTAAAATGGAGGGTTCGGAGATAAAAATGAGAAAATTAGCGCCCGACACACTTTTTTCGGTATCTGGAGTCCTCAATTAAGACCCGTGAGCCCATAACAAGATACGCTCTTGTGTAAATTGATTCCTTTTCTTATTTTCTTTTCTTATTTTAGAAATTACCAAGCTTGACATTGTTCCATCTAACATAATAATGAATTATTGACTTGACATTTGGCAATATCACATATTGTTTATTTTATGACAGGAGGAATTTATTGGTGTATGTTTTAAACTTAATATCTGCAGAGCTGCACCATTTATACTACAAATAAATATTTCTACGGACATCCTTTCGGCTTACGGGTTGTGTTCTTCATATTAACGATTTATATGCAAATTTCAACTGGTTCTGTCCACGCCCCAATTGCAATTGTGTCTCTTAAGTTTCCCAGGACCAAAGTGTACCTATATGATATGTCTGTATGTATATGTGTATAGTTATTACAATTACAATACGGACCCACGTAATATTTGTGGGTGTTTGGATTTATAATTTACATTTGTGCTTCTTAAGTACCGTATCTATCAGAATAACCGCATAAGTGGGACCGTATGTAACGCAGTATAAATATCGATACTTATTATCGTTACATACGGTCCCACTTAGCCGTCTAAAAATAATAAGTATCGATATTTATACTGAGTTACATACGGTCCCACTTATGCGGTTATTCTGATAGATACGGTATAAGGAAATAATAATTTATTGTATTTAACACAACAATTATATCATAACTAAAGATATTCGATCATTAACTAAATAAAAGATTAATATAGAAGTATTTTACAAATATAACGGGAATTGGAGCCACTAGTGTTTCCTCGACTTCCATACTATATTAAATCATTGAAACAGTCAACAATGCTATCAGTAATGTCACAAAGGTAACTGAAATTTTCTGAGAATCCCCTGTTCCTGATTCAGGATGAGGAAGTACACCGAACTTTTCTGTTGCATGACAATATCCGTTATAAATTGGCTGGGCAGGAACTCCACGCCTAAAAACAAAGCAAAATTGATTAGACTCTATACTAAATTATTATACAGATACTGAATTGATTTTATTTGAAATGGGTTGAAATTATTGTTCATTATTACCACAAGAGACGACAACGATGTTCATCCAAACGATGCTTTGCATCGGCAGTTGTACTGGAGTTGGCAGGTGACCACAATCTTTCAGCCACTGCCCCCACAAAGGGAAAAAGCCGAGAAAGAATATTCGTCGAATCAACATACTCTGCCCAAATTGCTGCTTCTCCCCCTATAATCAACTTTTCCTCTTCAGACGTTACTAGAATCGTAAAAATTCAATCATTATTAACTGTAAAGGAGATGATAATCTTGTAGTAATGTAAATGAGATAATGTTAGGTAAACCGTAAAGAATAAATTGAATTAATAAAAGAGTTACAAAGTAAGCTTGTCAATTTGGATAAAATGTAATTACAAAATACAGATATAGATAAGTATACCTAGCTATTTTATAGGTGCAAAATTAATTACTACATATTATGTACAATAAAATTATAGTTATTTATAACAATTATAAATGTAGAAATGAAGGTACTAACTGTTTGGCATGCTTAGGACAGGATCGCATTCATAATAGTCTTTCCAACTTTCTCCGTAATTTATTAAATTTATATACCAACATGATGAAAGCAAAGTTCGGTAACCTCCCTTCAATACTCTCTGAAAAATCAAATTCAAATTAAACTTCTAGCTTTCTATATAACATTCACTACTGTGAATGTTTATTTCAACTATTTCCATTTAACTTCAACTATGTAATGTATTATGTAAATCGAGTGATACAAAATATACTTCATAACAATAATACTTATAATAATAATTACTGTGAATACTCACATCCATATACGGCTGCCAAGGATCTGTAGCATTTCCCTTCCATACTTGAATCAAAACATCCTGCTCTGGCTGAAATAAAATTCATATAATAAGCAATGATATTTTTTGCATCGGTTACGACGATGCATCTACTCAATGTCCCCTATTTTAGTAGAATTTAGTTTATACGAATTATTTATTAATGGCGTAACTACGTATGGGCTCACCGGGCTTGAGCTCACCCCCCCCCCACCCCCCCCCCCTCCCCAAATTCCGGAAAAAAGAGGTCAGACAAAATTTGCGGTCGAAGGTCGCAATTTTTAAAGATTTTTAGGCATTCAGCCCCCCTAAACGGCTTGAGCCTCCCATTATAAATTTCTAGATACGCCCCTAGTTATAATTAGCTCGTTATGTAAAAAACTCCTTACAACAACTCCAAATTCAATGGGGTCATGCCAAATAATAGGATGTCCTCCGATATCTTTAATATTTTTTAATAGTCTTTCCGTGTAGTGTTGCTGAACTTGACTCGTAATTGTGTAGTTGTGATCTGTCATAAACTTCTCGATTTCTGGAGAAGACTCCCAGCAAGCGTAATACACCTAATTAAAGAAAATATTGATGAAACAAAATGTATAAAATAGAAATCAGCACGAAAAAACAAAAAAAAACATTTTCTTCTGCTAATAACTACTTTTAATAGTAAATACTAAAATTACTTCATCCATTCCGAGGTGAACGTATTTATCTTTAGAAACACTTTCAACAATTTCCCGGAAGAAATCCGTCATAAATGTGTACGTATTTTCTTTTGTTGGGTCTAAAATTTCATAAGCAGCGTGAATGGGGAAATTGGGAGTGCCAGGGGTCCCATCAGGCCCATCACCGTAACAAGGTGTCAACAAATCTAGCAAATCAATTTACTTTATTGTATTTTACAAATTGTTATACATTATTAATATACTGTCCGTAATTAAATACTCCAATTACCGTTCATGGAAATGTAGTTCTTTCTTTAAAAATTATTAATATAACTTAAAATTCTTCGTTTTTAAATAATTACCTGGAAAAGCTTTACCGAATCCCTGAGTGTGTCCAGGTGTGTCAAATTCCAAAATGACTCTAATACCTCGGTCCCGGGCGAAATCAATGATTTGTTGTACGTCAGTGGGTTCATAAATTAATTCAGGTAGATAGGCTCCCTTTTGTACGGAAAAATATTTTAATTGTTATTTTGTATCATATTACATTAAAGTTAGTTAAAATGAAATTTGAAATCAGTGCTACCTTTTGTGACAGTGTTGGGTATTTTTTGCTAACAAAAGGGAAACTCTGATCATCTACAATGTGCCAGTGAAGAACATTCATTTTATTATAAGACATTGATTCAATGATTTGTTCTATGATAAAAATGGGTAAATAATGACGGGCGGAATCAATCATAAGTCCTCTATGGGGAAATCTGGGAGAATCCTGAATAACCGTCTCGTTGACAAAATGCTCATTCGAGTTAGCATCTTTCCAAATCATCTGAGAAAATGTTTCCAACCCTTTTAATGCTCCCCAAACCGTTTTTGCTGAAATTTTCGCCTTTCCTTCGTTTCCTTCTGAAGAAATGCTGAGATTGTCTTTAAAAAATTCAGAAATATTAAAACAACTGAAACGTAATTGTGGATTATTAATGATTTGAGTAAAACAATCTTCTATCATCAATTAAAATGTTATAAAAAGTCAATTTGAGACAATTTCTATATAAAATGCAATTTACAAGCTTCATATAGCGCATCAGATGTTTCAAGTTGAGGATATGTGTTGCACAGATTCTGATCTGACCCAGTGGCAATGTCAACTTCGATTACAGACAGAATGGGACGAGTATTCCCTGGGGTGACTGTTAGATCCCGAAACAAAAACTCCCAAGAGTATCGTTTCACCGCTCGATTGAGAATATCACAATCATTCACGTTGGTTTTGTACCCGAAAGATTCCTTCGATGCGATCGCTAGGATGTTCAGAGATTTGGTCCAGGAATTGGGCAACGGCCAAAGACTTCCAGGAGGAGACGGATTTCCCTGTTATAAAAGATGCAGAAACATTTTCATAAATATTTAACAAACAGATGTAAAAATATAAATGTCTCATCACCTCCAAAGGAAGTCTTGCTGCCAATTGAGCCAAGTATCCATCAGAAGTTGAGAAAATTCCTAAGAAAATAAAAATGCTTATTTTTATTACAGAAACCATTATGGTTCAGTTGCCTGTTACAAGTTTACCCGTACACCAATAAGATTAGTATCAAAAATAGTTCACTAAGCTGAATAAAATATTTGAGTAATCAAAGAAGATAAGATAAATCATCTCAATTCGAACAACTGAAATAATGTTATGAACTATGTTATACAATTATGGGACCTAAATACATGAACCCAGTAATTAGCACAATAATTATCAGCTTATCAGAATGTCGTACGTGTACCATGCATTGTAAACTTCTCTTTAATTCGAGTTTAGATAAAATTGTAACATGATGAAGGCAAGATGAGCACATTATATATTAAGCACATAGTTAGTTATTAGGTTTGATTGTGAAGTAAACTAATACAGTAAACATGAATTCATGTCGTTATCTCGTTATCGGATTCCCGCAATCATTTTATTCCGTGAAGTTTTAAAATGCACACATCACTTACGTAATTATTTCTGGTAGTAATAAAGCTTCGTTACATCAAGTAATACGATACTAATGTGTGTAACTTCTGTATAAATAGCGTAATTGTTAGAGAATACATAATATTGTGTGTGTGTAAATTTAATGTGTTGTAGTAATTTGAGTTTGAGTGTAATCCAAATTAATACAAGTGCAAATATTCTATAGTATATAGATTTAAATGTTTATCAGTTGGTATAACCTACTAGTTATTTCTTGAGTGCGATTCGTGAAGTTTAATGACTCTACAGCTCCATTATGTAATATGATGTTTAGCTAAACTCAAGTTTCAAGACGAAAAAAACAAAGTACAAATATTCCGGTTCATCTTGGTCAAGTTTGCCATTTATCCAAGTTATGCTAAATAGAAAGGTAATATTAATTTAAATTATAACTTTGTTACAATAGTTTATTGATGGAAATCAATTGGACAAATACCTTTTATCCCATACTGTGTAAATGTATGAAGAGAGTATATTATAAGAATTTCTGCAGGAGAATTAGGAAGATTTGTTTAGTTTGATTGAGGATTGGATAATATTACAGTGGAGAAGGAGGAGTAATTGAATCTCTTCCGGATATCTTCAGTTTTCCTTCCTTCCCAATTCCTGCGCATCATTTCACTCACACTGGACACACTCCAGGAAAGGCAGACTGATGCTGGATATTAAAAAAGGACGAGACGAGTGAAGTTGAAGTCTCCGAAAAGTGTCCGAAGCGAACTCGTGCAATTCCAGTGGAGAAAGCTGCTACTGGAATTTACGCGTGCAGGATCAGTAAGGATTCTGAGGAGTAGGGGAGAAATCTTCTCGGATCTTTTCTCTTTGCTCTTTGTCTGTTCATTAGAAACTAAATGTAACTTTGCAAACAACACAGTTGACAGTTTTAGAAAGATAAAAATATTGGTTGTCTCAGTTGGAATCTGTACTTACGACTTACACCATTAAAAATCTAATAGAGCGATCCATTTTTATTAGAAAGTATCTATACTACAAATCTTATTTAAAGTGTTCTCCTCAGTCACGGCTAAAAATTAAAGCAATTTTTAAGAATCCAATTTGTAGTGTAGCACTTTTTGTTTATTCCGGATGCGTGCTTCATTTTATTACAACTGTTAGCTTCTTGCTGTGTGTTACAATAAAGAACTATCAATGTGCTCATAATTTTCGTTGAAAACTTCGCAGAAAGAAATTACCCGCTACAGTTTACTTAAACCGATACATTGAAATTAGTTTAATGTCCGGAGGATGTGGACAGGGAGGAAGATCATCAAGGTCGGCCAATCTCATCGGCCAATCTTTCAATGTAAACGTAAATGCCATTCGTTTCGAGAGTGACAGCAGTGCCAGTGCAGACGAATCTCAAATACATTTCTCAGGTAATTCATTCATTTCCCTTAAAGTTGTATAAATTATTATTTAATCAGTGAAATTATATTCATCCAAGGACGTACCAGAAGTTTTGGTAGGGACAAAGGCACAAAATATTAAACATTTTCTAAATAAGGGCTTATTAGCGACCTTCGGCATTATATTAATCCCTTTATCCAGATTTTGGGTTAGACTGAGGAGTAGGGGAGAAATCCTCTCGGATCTTTGCTCTTTGTCTGTTCATTAGAAACTAAATGTAACGTTGCAAAGAACACAGTTTTAGTAGAAAGATAAAAATACTAGTTGTCTCAGTTAGCCTCAAGTGTCTGTATGGTGGCTACGCCCTTGTAATTCAGTATTAGCTATATTTTCTTCAACTAAAGAATGTAAAAACTATATCATTAATAATTATGAAATGTTGTTGACAGGCATGATGGAAGGGAAGGAGCATTTGAGCCGTGAGGAACGACGTCGTCGACGAAGAGCCACTCCGAAATATCGTTCAGCCCATGCATCCAGGGAAAGAGTTCGCGTCGAGGCTTTCAACACTGCATTCGCTGAATTAAGAAGTCTCCTGCCAACTCTGCCTCCAGATAAGAGACTTTCAAAAATCGAAATCTTAAGACTAGCCATATGTTATATCGCCTATTTGAATCATGTACTAGAACGATAAGCCCAACCATTTACGTTGGAATTTCATTTAAGCAGAAGATAACATTTAAGTATAATTATTTAGCATTTAGTACGTTTTGTACGTATAGTTGTACGTTTTGTCATTCAGACTTTAACTTCCTGTCTTTTTCAGTGTAATTACAGATATTATTTTATTATGTAGCATGGAGTTTCGTAAGTATTATGCATCTGCAGCAAAATACAAATATTAAAATGTAGTAGTGAAAATTCCTATAAAGCACATTGCATTTACGTCCATACAATTTCATATTATGCATGTTTATATCATTGAGTCCTAAACTACATAACAATTGATAGGATCGAATTGATGTTAGCGTTCGCAAGGGCAATTGTTGACAAATGAATCACCAAATCATAGCTACTGCTACTGCCAATATCCTTTAATGCAACTGCGACTAACTTCTAGTATTATATATTATAATATATTATGTAATTGATCAATTTTGTTGGGTGTAAAATCAGGTTGAGATGTAATTGTCATATAAAGATATAATGGTAGGTTATTTGCAATAAATACAACATCAGATTTCCAATTGATACACTTACAGTTAATTGAATGTACATTATTGTTCCGTGGATTTATATGTAAATAAATCATTTTTACTATTTGTTGGCATTTTATTAATTAAAATTATTATGTTTGTATAAGTAGAAGTAGCATTTTACATACTTTATGTAATAAAGTCGAAAGTGACGTGACTTGCAACTATCGAGCGAAAATATGTTATGAGCTGCGACAATGCAATGGAGTGGTAATTTTGTTGGGTGATGTTGTTTATTGAAGGTCAAACAATTGCTGTATGATTTGATTACATAATAATAATAAGGTAGCCTTTTACAAGTGTAACAAAACCATCTAAATGCATCGACATTTATATTGGGGTTTGAAAATGATTTGACTTTCACAGTTTTCAGAAGTCAGCTACACAAACATACAATGGGGCTCTGAAGCAGAGCATGGAAAAGCAAGATGTATATAAGTGTTGTGTGAATGCTAATAATAATATCTAATGAACTATGAAAGTTTCGAAGTTCCGGTAAGCATACGGCCAAAAAGGATGTTCTAATCAGTTCAAAGCGGGTAGGTATTTCTATATAGGATTTAGTGCAGCCACGACTGTATCCTAATTTGGGAATGAAATCTTTGGCACTGAAATATTAGTTTAAAGTAATCTTCCATCATTTCAGAAGTTGGAAAAATCTTAAGCAAATTATTTAGTACCAAAAGTTACATCAGGTATTGTACAAATAAGTATGCGAATAGTATGTGTTAAGCAAACGTGATTCATCGTACCACATTAAAATTATTAGAATCTGTTTAATTGCCCCATATAATACCCAGCATATTGGCTTTGCCCAGTTACTCAAAGTATAACCATAAATGAGAAAAGCCACGACAAGATACAGTTTACCCACTGGCATAAAAAGTGCTTTCACAGTAATAACTGTGTTGTGTTACCATCACCATGTAATAGTATGATCTGTGTTCGTGGTCGATGAGTATATTAAATCTACTCCTCTGCATGACCATGACCATTATTGTGTTCTAAGTATTTTTGCACCCTCACAAACACACAGAATGAGAATCAGAGACCCATTATTTTCAATTCTTAGAAAGTCAAACTGCCAAAAAAATACGAAGAAAAAAGCGTCTCAGAGTACCCCAGCTAAACTAGGCTACATTACACAATAATATTTATTGCTTGTTTAGGAATACGATCTACGAGCTAGCTCTGTACACATAACATCTGTATAGTATACAAGGGAACTTCATTGTTTTTAAACCGAAAATTGATTTTTATTAACAATTCACTTGAAAAATTATCCGATTATAACATTTCGTCCTAATTCTTTCTTTGTCCTAAAAGATGAAATGCACAAGACAATGAATCTCCATAAAGTGGTTTGCGATTTGGTAGTATTTATTAATATTATAATGTGTATACATTATACATACCAGAGCAAAGGAAGTATACATACGATATAGGTGTTTATAAAAATATTAGTAAAAGAGTCTTTGTGAGGTTCTTCAGACTGATTTCATGCTGCAGGTTGCAATTATAAATTACAAACAGAACAGTCAATATAGCAATTATACAATACCAATTTTCTAGCAACCATAATGTTGTGTCTCTCTGTGTAATTACGCTGAATAGTTTCAATAAAACGCAACATCGGAGCACGTGCATCTTGTAATTGTAATGTGTCACAAGACATGACAAACAAGCCCAAGTGCATGTAAACGTATCTAAGCTGTGTAACGCACGTGAATCTATTCAGAGTGTCGAATTAATCCAAAAGGGATGAAGGAACAGATGAGAAATGAGTCTACAGGGATGAAAGGGACAAATGTTGACACTTTGACGATCTGCTGCAACATTCAAGAACACCATTCCCCCGGATAAAGGTATATACAAGTATCTACAGGCAAAAGTTATAATATTATAACTAAAACACCAATAGGGGTGCATTGGTGGTTGGATGTGTATTAGCAAAGAGATTCTTCGGAGTTCGGACTCCGTTTTTCAGCTGCCAGCTGGATTCTGCTGTAGCTGGTCGAGAAAAACGAAAGGGTGTTGGTATTATCATCATGCATTGGTGCACTTGTTCAGGAATACACATTTCATAGGTTTGGTCTGCCAAATACCAAGGAAGAAGAGAAGAAGAGCAATTGCAAAGCCAAAACATCCCCTCTATATCCTCTATCTGTATGCTTGTGTGTTCCATATAGCCTTTTCTGAATGTAACATTGAATTCTCCGGGGGAAACTAAAACTAACCGAGGAAAAGAAGATGAGCCACTCTGCTCAACTTTTTATACATCCGCATTTCACACTGTGAATGAAAATACACACCCAAGACATGTACTTATTTATATCAGTGTCATATTCATATACACATACAGTAGAAGCATATACTGTCAGAAATAAGTTGTATATAAAGATATTTCTTTTCTTGTATAGTACACATACTTATAAATATAAGCTTTAGCTTTAACTATGTGTAAATATGTATTTTACAAAAGTAAATTCTGATCAAGTGCATATAAGATTCCTTTCCTATATACCAGGATATTATAGATTAGGCCATGGATGTATAATATATACCTATGCGAAAACGAACTCACTATCACTACATTTGCTAAAAGACTACTGTAGACTATGTATAGCTGATGCTGACGTATACAGACAGTTCTAAGATATTAAGGATATTAGGTAATTCGTAATAGCAGCGAGTATAACGTGCATGGAGCAGGTGGCTTTCCATCGTGTAATCCCCAAAGATTGGACAGTTTCTCTTTGGGCCACCTGCAACAACTCATTTCGGATTCGGAGGAACGGAAGAGGATCGAATACACGAGAGCGTGAGGAAGGACACAGCCTTCTTCATTTCGAGTTGCCACATAAAACAGAAGAGTACCTAATTATAAATGGCGTGTGGACAATAATACTATGCACACTACTGCTAATAGAATATGCACCCAAAAAAGTGAAAGCTTGTACTTGTACATAAATCAACTGTTACAATTTAGATATTTCATTGTTGCTTGATTGTAATTGGTTACTTGTTCTTTTTTAATGAGCAATAATCGCACATGAAATGTGAAACCTCATCGGTTAAGATAGAAAGATAATAATTATTGCCAATACCTTCTTCTAAATAAACCGAATAATAATTTTGTTTTGTAATATGACACAACGATATGTATAGGAATTCTAATTACATGACTATGTACAATTTTTTTTACTTCCTCGGTTGCTCGCAAACTTACAATTACAATACCTATGTACAAATGCATGATTTTTAAAGTTATTCTATATTCTAACAATATACTTACATACTTACATCTCTGTTTGTGTAAACGTTAAAATATTTGTTTTTACCTGCCGATTCCCGACTGTAAATATAATCAATAGCATAATATTATTATTACCCTCACCTTACTTTACAATCCAACCTTTACAATCGAAATTCAGCATGCCAAAAAATACAGCTTAACATTTTTTAAAGATCGTATAATTTTTAAAAATTGGAGGAACTTTTATTCATTTCATTTTCAATTTAAATTTTCGCGTCTCTTAAAAATTCGATAAAACAAAGCATGCATATTGTCGCCTCTAATATTAAAAACAGTGATTGAATCCAAGAACGTATCTAGGATTCACTAACCCCAAGGAATTTTGGAAGGGCTCAGAAATTAAAAGGCCGCAAATGTCAAATCAAATATATAAAATAACCCCTTTTCCAAAATCCGGAAAGGGGGCTTAAGGCTTAAACAGCGAGATCATACGTAGATACTCCCTTGATTGAATCAAATATTATGAATTTATCAAAAATCAAAGCAATGTGGTTGCTGCTCGATTTGAGATGAGATTTTACCCCATAGTTCCCATGAAGTAAAATACAGCATACGTAGTGTACTTACATCGGAGCATGAGTTATTTTAGTCTTCGCTAAACTACCCATGAAGAGGATCAACAGTTTGTATGGACATATTTTTCACCTCCATAATGCATATTATTCTAATAACCGCAAAAGAGATCTTTATTGAAATACCCCTATTATATCTCACACCAGGGCATTGTGATGTTGTAGCATTTGCAGTTTTGTAGTAGCCCTTGAGTAACCCTTTAGCCGACCCTTCTATCCTCCTTCTGGGGCATTCGGAGGTAGGCTGCGCAGAATCGAGGTTGATTTGACGATTTGAGTTTCCTAATACGATTAGTCGACCTGGAAACTGTTGCAAAATGAATACCCAGGTTTTATACCATATTTTACCGCTGTTATTTGATTTTGATTCTTTGTTCTGTTTCTGTTTTGTTCGTGCAATTATTTTCGGAGTCAATTTTCTTTTTTGCACTCATTTCAACACATTTTTTGTATTCAACAATATTTTTCACTGCTGATTCAACGAAACGAATTTAATTTGATTTCGTCAGTGTTATTCACATAAACTTAAAACATAAAAGACACTTTTCTACTCTACCTGTTTAGAATCACTGAGAACATATTTCTATTCAGACAAAATGGCAGGGGATAAAGACGAATTTGAGGAAAACGAGGAAGAGATGGAGACTGAAGAAGAGGAGGAAGAAGAAGAAGAGTCTCCCCCAAAATCCAACAGACGTGAACTCACCTGGAAGAAACCTGAGGACACTCCCGATTGTCCTGATGACTGTCAAGACGATTGTTGTGACGCTGATGTAACTTGCGGTGCTAACGCACCAGCTGGAAGCTCATCAAATGATTTGGAAGGTATTCCAACAGGAGTTCGGTAAGATTCAATCAATCCATTCCGCATTATCATTCGTTACAACAAAAACAAATAACATAACATACCCCTTGGCTTTAATTTGCGAAACATGACATCAAAATATAGTCAGTGGCTTAATTATATTTACCGAACTTTGTAATATTTTGTTACAGACTCTCTATGAGTGTTAAATCAAAACTTGAACAACTCAAAGACAAAATCCCTAAACCTTGTGGACGAGTGCCGAGAACATTTCTACCAAGATGGCCCGTGATGAGTATGGACAACAAAATACCTTTTATTAACTGCCCACATACTTTAATGTATTTCAGTCGCGGAAAACTTGGAGAAAATGTAAAACAATACGAACAAAAATGATACTATTCAATGTGAATAGTATTTTTAACGCAGTAACAATCATTTTACATCGTTTACGGTGTCTTTCAAATGAAATATTTTTATTTTCCTACTGTCACAAACAATAGTTATGGCGAAAAGGAGGAGATTATTACCTTTACGATCCAGAACACCGGAATCGTGTAATTGGAGACCGCTACAACCCTCTTCACGATCCGCATGCTAGAAATTACCTGAAAACTCCTGTTGTGAAAAAAGTTCTTTTGGAGCAAGGACTTATAAACAAAAGAGGAGAGGTTCTATGTAACGTTGAACAGTTCAATAAGTTTCGCAATTATCTTCGTACCCTCTACGCTGCTCAAGTTTCCGGGGCTATATCCAATATGGTAAGTTGCAATTCCATTATAGATTTATCAGTTTGATTATTACAACGACACAATTTTTGAGGCTACAATTTACCCGTACCTTATTAATGTTTACGACATATCTTCCGTTGTGTGCATAAAAGTTTAATGATTAATAATCTTTATTTGAACAGGATCAAGTTTTTCAACATGAACATGAACAGTTGAGACGAATTAGAAAAGATCTGAACGACACGGAAGGAAAAGGTGCAATTGCTGCAAAAAGAGTTGAACGAGCGAAACAATTTTCGGAACAACGGCTGAAATCTAAAATGGAAAGGTGTGTATAAGAGGAAATTATTAACTCGTACTTATTTTTTTAAACATTTTGATCATATTTTATTTGTTCGCATGTTCATTTCATTGTTTCATTCGTAGCTTTGCAATGAAACAAGCTGAGGATGAATTAAGAATGGAGCGAATCCGCAAAGATCGGGAAGAAGCAAAAATGTTGGGAATTTTGCGTGGAATTGATCGATGTAACATGCGTCAAGAGAAAATGGACGAGTTTCTTCTAAGAGAAAGACAAAAGAGGGATATGATGATTGCTAATATGATAATGAAAGAAAGAGCTGCAGAAGAACGCAGAGAAAGAAACAAGCAATTAAAAATAATGGCTGCTACTCAATATGTAATTTACCAATTCAGTATCATAAAAATGCGGCCGAAGTGTTTGGCATTGATAATATATAAGTTGATTTGTTTTTTAATTATGATTAAAGGAAATCGAATACCTTGATTGTCGATTTGATTTCGAAGAAGCGATGCTTGAAAAACAAGAAAAATTAGACAAAGCTTTCAGAGAAGATGTTAAAAAGAAAGCCGAGAAACGCCAAAGACGGATGGAGCATGAACGAGATGTTTTACGTATATAATGCTAATAAGTTGTCTTGTTGATATAATCTTATTAATGTGAATCATGTGTTAAAAATAATATTTTGACTCAATTAGCGGCGATGGTGGAAAAACGTAAGAGTGGTGCTAAAAGATTGGAAGCTATTGTCCGCAAATATGCCATGAGATGGTTAGAGAAAGTTCGTCAAAGAAAGAAGAGGAAGCCAGACGCAATGCACTTGTCTTTGTGGGAAACCAACGTAATACTGGATGAGACTACGACATACCTTCGCCAACAATCTGGATACGGTAAATCCTCAATAAATCATAATCTTTGACAACTTGAATGATTTAAAAATATGTTGGATTTATAATGAACTTCAATCAATTGTGTGTCAACAGAAAAATTGGATGATTTCATCTTGAGTATCATAAAATTGAAACATCAAATCAAAGCTCAATTGGAAGCGGAAGAGAAAGCAGAGCTAGAAGCTGAAAATGCAGCAGAGCATGAAGAAGGGGAAGACACAGAAGAGGTAAATGTAGAAGAATAGAGTTTGTTGAATTTGCTTCAAGTTCGATTTACGTCTTGTTATTCGTTCTGAAATAGTCTTTTCGTCCTTTTACCTACGAACACTCTAAATTTTTGTTTCACTTGAATAACTAGTTATAACATACCAAAAACAGTATTTGATACTATTAATCACACAAATATTAACTGCTTTAACACACATTACTTGCTCGCACGAAAAATAAAAATTCTAAGTCTACTTATTGTTTCGTTTGTTGTTCTTGTTCTTGTTCTTGTTCTTAGTGTTACTTTTTGGGCGTTACTTTTAAGATTCGTTCGTTTTCTAGCTTTGTTCATAATTTTATTTAAGCGTTTAATTTGGTTTGCATGTTTACGACTTTGCCATGTATTATCTCATTCTCATTGCACGCATAAAATAATTGTGAGTAAACTGTGCTCTATAGGATGATGTTTTTGAGCAAAGAGATGATGAATTCAAAGACAAAGATCATAAGAGAAAAGGAAGTCCTGGGGCTGGACTTGGTGCTATGCATAAAACTGACCAAGATATGGGTGTGAAAGAAATTGATAAAGCAGAAGACAAAAAAGCAGAAGACAAAAAGGCAGAAGATAAAAAAGCAGAAACTGACAAAGCTGAAATTGAAAAGAATGAGGAAGCCAAGCAAGAAACTGGTGCAAAACAAACGGGCAGAAAATTCCAAAAAAGCAAAGTATGCCGAAGCGTGCATAAACTTGTATGTACACCAGTAAAGGACAAGAAGAAGAAGAAAAAAGAAAAAGATTCTACATCAGGCTCATCTGGCGTTGCAGAAAGTCTTGTTAAAGAAGCCTTATCAAAATCCCTTGCTGCTTCAGCGCAAGCAAGTACTCAAAAAATTAAAACAAAGGATGACGAACACAAAGATACAACTTCAACAGGTTCATCCGGTGTTGCAGAAAGTCTTGTTAAAGAAGCCTTATCCAAATCTGTTGCTGGATCGGCGCAAGCAAGTATACAAAATGTTAAGACCAAGGATGACAAACACAAAGATGGATCTTCAACAGGTTCATCTGGTGTTGCAGAAAGTCTTGTTAAAGAAGCCTTATCCAAATCTGTTGCTGGATCAGCGCAAGCAAGTACTCAAAATATTAAGACCAAGGATCAGGAACACAAAGATGGATCTTCAAAAGGTTCACGTGGTGTTGCAGATAGTCTTGCTAAAGAAGCCTTACCTAAATCTATTCCTGCCTCAGCCCAAGGAAGTAATAAAACAAATAAGACAAAGAATAAGGAACACAAAGATACTACATCAAAAGTTTCACCTAGGGTTGCAGAAAGTCTTGCTAAAGAAGCCTTACAAAAATCCATTCCTGCTTCAGTCCAAGGTAGTACTAAAAATGTAAAGGCAAAGGATGAGGAACACAAGGACACAGCTTCATCAACAGGTTCATCTGATGTTGCAGAAAGTCTTGTTAAAGAAGCTATATCCAAATCTGTTGCTGCTTCAGCGCAAGGAAGTACTCAAAGTATTAAGACCAAGGATCAGAAAGACAAATATGGACCTGGTGCTGCAGAAAATCTTGCTAAAGAAGCCTTACCAAAATCTCTTCCTGCCTCAGCCCAAGGTAGTACTCAAAAAATTAAGACTGAGGATGAAGAAGCCAAAGATACAACTTCACCTGGTGCTGCAGAAAGTCTTGCTAAAGAAGCCTTACCAAAATCCACTCCTGCTTCAGCGCAAGGTAGTGCTCAAAGAATTAAGACAGACGATGAGGAACCCAAAGATACAACTTCACCTGGTGCTGCAGAAAGTCTTGCTAAAGAAGATTTATCAAAATCCATTCCTGCTTCAGCGCAAGGTAGTACTCAAAGAATTATGACAGACGATGATACAGCTTCACTTGGCGACGGCTTGACTCCAGTTGTATCCAAGCTTGTTAAAGGCATTCTAGCAAAAGGTGAGGAACCCAAAGATACAACTTCACTGGGTGCAGCAGAAAGTCTTGCTAAAGAAGCCTTACCAAAATCTCTTCCTGCCTCCGCCCAAGGTAGTACTGAAAAAATTAAGACAAAGGATGACGAACCCAAAGATACAACTTCACCTGATGCTGCAAAAAGTCTTGCTAAAGAAGCCTTACCAAAATCCATTCCTGCTTCAGCCCAAGGCAGTAGTGAAAAAATTAAGACAAAGGATGAACCCAAAGATACAACTTCCCCGGTTGCTGCAGAAAGTCTTGCTAAAGAAGCCTTACCAAAATCCATTCCTGCTTCTGCGCAAGGTAGTAATCAAAGAATTGAGACAGACGATGATACAGCTTCACTTGGCGACGGCTTGACTCCAGTTGTATCCAACCTTGTTAAAGGCATTCTAGCAAAAGATGAGGAACCCAAAGATACAACTTCACCTGGTGCCGCAGAAAGTCTTGCTAAAGAAACATTACCAAAATCTGTTCCTGTGTCCGCCCAAGGTAGTACTCAAAAAATTAAGACAAAGGATGAAGCACCCAAAGATACAACTTCCCCTGGTGCTGCAGAAAGTCTTGATAAAGAAGCCTTACCAAAATCCGTTCCTGCGTCAGGCCAAGGTAGTACTGAAAAAATTAAGACAGACGATGATACAGCTT
>JABASD010003235.1:0-21218 GCA_019776165.1 Pogonognathellus flavescens
CTAGGGACAAGTGTCCTTCACATTTTAGTAGTAATTACATATTTTTACTATCCCCAGGGGGCGACTTATTTGGCGCCGCGAGGTACATAGGGTCCCCTTAATTCATATTCAACTACCTTTATATCTGTAACACAATGCATGTATGACCTAGCGGAAGCAATCAATCATTGAATTATTAAAAGTTTTTTAAAAAACTACTCAGAGTTGACTACTGCGACTAAACTGTCAAATATGACTATGGCACGCAATGCAATACTTGCAGTATCGTTCATTTATTTCGTGATCATGAGATTGCAAAAGTTAAAAGTGCATATCACGTATAAGTAACTACATTTTATATATACCAAATATGTAGTACATACATAATACCTATTGCCTATTACAGTGACCCAAGTTAATTGAGAGTAAGCAGAAATGAGCAAGCAGTTTCTTCATTTATTTACCTACCTACAATATAAATGAAAACGAATACCTAGATGCTCGATGCATGTTGTAGTACCAGCAATTTTTGTTTAGTAAATTAAATAGTCAGTAGCAGTGCACTTTGTACCTTTATTAATTTCCAAGTTTTAAAGTTCATCGATCATTCTATTCTGGCCATGAAGTGGTGTTTCATTGGTTTTACCATGCATCAGCTACAGGCAATGAACTAGCACGATAATAATTGCATTATTTGAGTTCATTTGTCATAAACAAACATTAAACGCATACCTGCATAAGTGATAGGCAAATGTTCTATCTGCGATATGTGTAATAAATACACATCTAATCCCCCATACTAATAATTATTGTACATGCTATTCTGGGCTATAGTGCACAGCTACTACGTTGAGACAAAGGCTCCTGCTTGCTCCATACTTTTTATGTCATTCTTTTATGATTTTAGAACATTAATAATTGCAGTTTACTGAAATAGAAAGAGAAAGCATAAATAAATCTACTACAAACACTAACTACAATTTATGTCCAGTACCTTATCTTGATTGTTTTTAAAGGTGTTTATGGTACAAACAAATCTTTAGTTCTCGTGTGCAAGTAAAAAAGTCTTATATTTTTATTGTAGTTTTATGGTGTAAGTATCGATACTGGTACCGGTGTACGGTGTACCTGTACCCATAGGTGCACTAACTCACGCATTTTTGCACCTCACCTCAAATAATTTGAAGGTACATAACGAAGCATCACATCAGCTTCATCCACTGATGCACCCTATAGGCGAGCATCACATCAACTCACCTCATTTGAAAATACATAATGAAGCATCACATCAACTCACATAATTTGAATATACATAATGCAGCATCACATCAGGTCCACTCACTGATGCACTCTATAGGTGGGCATCACGTCAGCTCACCTCATTTGAAAATACATAATGAAACATCGCATCAGCTTCATCCACTGGTGCATTTTTGGAGGTGTGCCTCACCTCACCTCGCATCACTTGAAACTATGTAAAGAAGTATCACATCAACTCATGATTCAAGTCAAAATGATGTGAGTTTGAAGTTGAAGTGATTCATGTGATGCAAATGCACATATCAGACAAGCACATTAAATTTATTCTAAAAATACAGTTTCCATGAACTGAAATTTTAGGACTGAAATTAATCTTTGTTTACAAGTGAGTAAGTTGAGTCAAGTGAGTTAAGTTTTGAACTCCTATTACAACTCCATTATTTCTACTTTTAACTGGGCTTGTCGTAGTGGATGATATCACACCACTGTCACATCTTCTACATTTTGATTGTCAAATATCAATTTGGCTCATTTTGAATTTAAAAAATCAATATACGAAACACGTTGCTGGCAATTGCTTATATAAGTTAAACATGAATTACAAACAAACAAGTTGCTGTTGAGTTGTTTATTTTAAGGCATGTACATTGAATTCGGTTTCATCGTCCAGTCTCATGACGCGCTGTGCTTATCGTAATCCCATATAATCTTAATAGGTATACTAATATACATATCACCCAAGTCCCTTTATTCTACAAATACAATTCCAAGAACTTTAGAACTGAAATCCTTGTTATGTTGAATACAAAATGCTAGAGACAAGAGTGTAAGTTGATTCATACAATTCTTGGAAATTGTATATTTAGAAGGAAGGTGGAGTATGCCACAGTGTTTATGGATTGTACTTTTATTGTTTATTTCTGAGAAAACTACCTAAAGTTGGGGTGTTGAAAGAATCTAAAACTAAAGCTTCATTTCATGAAGTCGTATTGCAGAAGACAGACTCGTCAATTCACATCAACTCATGATTCAAAATGTGATTGACTTTAACACTCACTCAGATTCAACTTTTCGTATGCTGAAGTGTGTATGCATCACATCAACTCATGATTCGAGATGTGATTGACTTCAACACTCACTCAGCTTCAATCTTTCGTATGCTGAAGTGCGTATGCATCACATCAACTCACGATTTGAGATGTGACTGACTTCAACACTCACTCAGCTTCACTCTTTCGTATGCTGAAGTTTGTATGCATCGCATCAACTCATGATGCAAGTCAAAATGATGTGAGTTTGAAGCTGAGGCGCTTCATGTGATGCAAAAATGATGTGAAGTAGTGCACCTGTGCCTGTACCTAATACAATGTATTTATGGTACAAAAGTATACTCTACTACTGATTAACTAGAGCTACATATTGTCCTTGTCATTACATCTACCTAACTATCAGTATCATATAATATACTGACCATGTCATGTTTTTCATCACATATTGAATAGTGGTGGACTGACTAAAAGATATAACATTATAGATTACAGAGGGTAACGATCTATTTAACAGTGCGTGTTGTGCAAGATATCGCAAGGACCTTGATATAAGTATCCAAAATAATTCTGGATGTATAGAGTTGTAGAACATTTACTTCATGCGTGCATGATACCGCACATTAAGTGATGTCAGTGGCAGAAGTATGCGGCATCACTATCGCTGTATTATATAATTAACATGTAGAAGAAACCTTACAAATGAACTGAAGTATTTTAGGAAAGTCCCACAGCTGGCACCATCACAAAGAGACATAAACGAAACGTGCCGTACCATTTTTGTCAGGATAATTGATTGTAAATAATTGCAATTTGGTTTGGAAAGTATTTTAAGGCCCAAGTGCAAAGTAAACTATCAGTTTAATAAGCATGGGAGTCCTACGATGGGGAATTTTAACTGCTGGGAAAATTAGCCACGACTTTCTGGTTGGGTTGACCACCTTACCAGAAAGTGAGCATAAAGTTGTAGCCGTGGCTGCCAGAAATATTGACAGCGCTAAGCTTTTGGCAAAAGCTCACTCAATAGACAAATCATACGGATCCTACCAAGAATTAGTTCAAGATCCAGAAATTGGTAAAAACATATTTGCAATATTTTTATGTACAGAAACAATTTTGCTATGTACCTACTAGAAATAACAATATTATGGCTTAGGCTTTATTAAGTATTATTTTATTGCTTATATAAAAATGTTTTTGACTAAAGATGTGATTTACATCGGTGCTATAAATCCCCAGCATCTGCCGCTTTCCAAACTGGCTCTTGACCACGGTAAAAATGTTTTATGTGAAAAGCCTCTGTGCACCAATGCTCGAGACACGCGAGAACTTGTGGAGTATGCTCGAGAGAAAAATCTTTTCCTTATGGAGGTAGTTAACTGAAATCCTCGTGTGACTTCTTGTTCCGGTTAGATGAAAATTATTAAGTGACAAAATAAAATTTCTTTCAGGCTATTTGGAGCAGATTCTTTCCAAGCTACACAAAACTCAGGGAAGAATTGAATAATAATTCCATCGGAGATGTTTTGCAAGTGATTGTCTCATTTAGTCTACCCATCAGTGACGAAGATGACTTACAGTGAGTTCATGCTTCTTAATATTTTTATGCGCAGTAATATTTTTAGCATTATAGTATTTTTAGAATGTGCAATTAATTGGATTTTGAAAATGAATGTGCGTTTAGATTGAAAGAGAAAGGGCGAAGTATTATGTTGGATGTTGGAGTATATTGTGTTGAGTTTATTTGCTGGGTGTTTGGAGGGGAGAGGCCTGAGAAGATCATAAGCGGAGGAACTGTGAACGCACATGGAGTTGACATCAGTACAAGTTCCACTCTGATTTTTTCCGGAGGAAGAACAGCCACTTTGACGACTCACACCAAAGTAGACTTGCCCTGTGAAGGAATTGTAATTGGAACGAAAGGAGTTCTAAAGCTGCCCAATCCGTTCCTTTGTTCTGAAGTCCTGGAAACTCCGACAGGACAGCTACAATATCCTCTTCCTCACAGTGACAAAAAAATAAACTTTTTAAATAGTACAGGGTTATCATACGAATGTCAAGAAGTTCGTCGGTGCATTCAGAATGGTGAGAAGTTACCATTCATATTATCCTATTCCGTCCTTTCATTATTCACCAGTTAACTAACATTGCCATAAAATGCTCACTAACATGTAACACCATCAACTCACTGTACTCACACTGTCGTACTTAAACGAACAAATGAATAGTGTTTTACGTACGTATTATATCTGTACTTTTACCGGATGTAATGCCAAAGGGATCTGATCTGAGTAAATACCTGCAGATTATTGGTTTTATTATTTGACCCTGAACGTTTGTTTGTTTTTATGCAGGTCTTAAAGAAAGTCTTACTGTCTCTCACAAAGACTCCATTTTGATTTCAGAAATAATGGAAACTATAAGAAAGCAAGTTGGCGCAATTTGTGACTAGTTATTAACTATAAAATCATTGCCCATGCATACTTTACCTAATAAATATCTGGAACGAGTTTCTGATAAAAAACAGACGTATACACTTTAATTCAAATTGCAATTAAGATTTAGGTGGTTTAATTTTTAAATGAATAAGTTTTAGGTTTAGGGCCTTTGTGTGCATGGTCAACTTTGTTCATTTGAAATGTCTTCTTCCATATAATAATGAAGTCATGTTTCTATTCTTGTGTAGAGGATACATGGATATATAATTGCTATAGTATATATATTAGACTAATCCTTCGGTTGTGTGTAAGTTGTGTGTAAGTGAGGCAAAGCATAGAGCGTGAATGCGCTACAGTTCTGGACAGGGAGAAATGTTATCGTTACGTGATACTTGTGTGTGTAGAGTGTGTACGCTGCACTTCCTGCAATGCAATGCAGAGATATGGAATGAAGAGCTGAGCTAAAGGTATAGAACAGACTTGGAAGTATGGACATACAAGAACAGATGTGGATAAAAGGTGTATGAGTTAGAATACATCTTAAGTGCCCAATCCCACCAGACCCGGGATGCTGATTTTGTGTTAACTTTATAATCTGTGGTGGTAACAGTTCTGCTCCCACTAACAGTCTTCTGTCCCATTTATTCCGAACACAAGTCATTTCCAAACTCACGCATCAAACTGACACATTTCATACTACACACTTTTACTTACAAACGAAATTCTTTCTTATTTACATAATTTTCCTATACTTTGACATTTCTCTTTTGTATTTACCTATTAGACAGTTCATCGCTGAAATCCAAAGTTGAATATTTCTAGGCTACAGTGGCCTAATTGTAATTATGCTGTAACGTGCTGTTATTCCATAGTCACCACAAATGGGATTCGCTTAGTGCGAAAATGAATCCAAACTTTCCGTGTAAAGTGTTTATTTTTTTAAGTTTGGGAGGAATCATTTTGGTTTTCTTTTTTGAATACATCTTGCCAATCCTACTCGATCAATTTTGGCCAGTCACTTCCAACCCGACCAAGAGTCTGAAATCTATTCACGAATTGCAAACTCAACTTTTCCAACTGGAGTCCGAGGTAAGTACGATGCAAGTTACACTTAACACGCATTGCTGTTAGGTAGTTCCATTTGTAGGAACAGGTGTGTGTGTTGAGACTGAGACAGCACCATCTAATTTTGTGGACACGTTTGTATTCATAGCTGACGGAAATTTTAAACTCGGATACGCATCCCGTGCATGAATATTTCGAAAAAGAACTTGGATCGTACTTGGCTTCCATTGAAACGCAGAACCAAGATATCGAAGATTACGTGAAAAACTATGGACCAGTCGATAAAGCAGATATCAACAAATTAATCAAATCTTCAGAACAGAAACTGCATTTATTGAAAGTATTTTCCGAAAATGTTCGTTACAATTAATCTTGCATTTTTCTTTTTTTAAACTTCAAAATGGTTTGTGCGATCCTGAATGAATGTGCATCTCTGTACTTTATTTCAGTTTCATAACATTCAGATAGAAAGATTGAACCAGTTGAAGGATTACAATGAAAAAACTCTGAATGTTGCCGGATTCTGGACACGATGGCTTTTGTGGAAGAATATCGACTATGTTGCTGAAATTCATATAATATTAGACCGAGAACAAAAGGTGAATGAGGAGGAAATACAATTGGGGGAAGCACAAGTAGGAGCCTTTCTTCAAAGGTTTAACGAGTCCAAAGAAATTGTTGGACTTTTGTTGAAACATTTGGAAAGAGCGGATGAGATTACTTATGAAGTAAAATACTTTTTATTTAAACGCCCAATTTACTCAGGCGAATACACGCGAATGGTTCTTATTCATTTCTGTTTTTGATCCAGATCTCTGTAGTGCCTATCTCAGACTCAATTTTTAAAGGTCAAGAAGAACATTCCGGGATTATTTACTCCGAAGAGGAAGCTAATCGTTCACAACAAGCTCTGTCTCAATTAATTCCTCTGTTGAAAGAGTTGGAAGAGACCAAGGAACGGATAGTTGACGTTTATAAGCAAAACGTTATTCAGTTTGGTCGGGTTTATTATGAAATTTTGATGGCAACCGACAGAGTCCAAGTTCTTTTGAAAAAAGTGCTGGAGAAAGTAAGAGAAAGTTTTTTTTCTTTTGCTCCACTTATTTGTCAAAATGGCAGCAGTTTTATGCAAAGGGTGATTTATATTTGTAACAGGAAAACACGCATTGGAATATTATGATCAATCAAATGACGGAGAAGGTGAAGGCCATTAGTGAATTGCAAACTGACGCAATTGAGAAATTCAAGTTAAACATTCATCTGCGAATGGCTCAAGACTTGAACGAAGCGAGAGAAGAGCTGTAACTCAGCGAAGTAAATGTCACCATTCTCCAAAAAATGATCGTTCTCTACAAGTCTTTCTTATAGTCGCCGTTTTATAAGTTACCAAACCAAAATGTATTAAAAAGTTACTACATTATAGACTTCGTTTGTTTGTAACAATTCTTGTCTTTCGTTTTATACTTTTGTATTCTTTTAACAAATGTGAGTTTTATACGTTAGTTCTTGTACAACCAATAGTGTAAACATTAGTACTTGTTCATCTGGATCTTTCCAATAGTTCTACTTAAAGTATATTCCAATGAATATGATGCTTAGGTTTTCTATGACTTTTATATATCCAACTTACAGCTCACATTTCCAACATTGATGTGTTGATCTCAACATATTTCTCATGCATAGTTACAAATATTTACGCGAAATAGTAATTGGATGTACAAAGCTTGTAAATTGTAAATATGAAAATAGTACACACTACTAAACTACAGACGACCTTACCATCACATTATCATGTTTTCTAGACCAACCGACATTCTTGAACATCTCCATTTAATGTAAAGCTTCCCATTCCATATCAAGTGAATGTAAACTGATGTGGACTAAATTGAGTTGTACCAACTGTATCGTACATTAATTCAGTTTGCATACAACATAGGTACACTCACACGGCAAAAATCCTTAATGTCCGTAGTCTGTACGAATTGATGTTATCTGAGATTAATAAACGAGCTTATAAATTATCACCGGATACTTTCCAACACGTCATCAAATTCTTCGTCATTTTTAGTCACTCCTTCCATTTTCCACATTTTATTTCGTTTGCTCTGCATCTCCGTCCCAGTTGTCCTTCACGTTTACTCAACTCAAGAATTTATGTTTCACTCTGGTTTCATTATACGTTATACCAGCAATTATCTTGGAATTAATGTCTGAAAATGCATGCTTTCTTTAATGTGAGAAAGATCATATTACCTAATTTATGAAGATTCATAAAATATAACTGCGTTATGATGTGAGGAATGCTTAGAAAGCTTAATTTTTCATTCGTTGTTTGTAGAATGGCGAAACGTTGTTTGTAGAATGCAATGTGTGGTAACATTCTCCTTATCATTCTTGACATGAGTTGATATTAATTATGAAGGTTGGTTACATACAAGGAAGGATAAAAGTGATGTGTAACAGCCTCTGCCAGTGCAAGGCAGGAAGGGATGATGTTTCAGAGGATGTTGTGATATGCTGGTCATGTTACGAAGCTGTAACTTTATAGCTAAGAAGAAGAAGCTCTTGCCTGGAGACATTTATTACGTTATAGTATAGTGTGATAGTGATACTATAAGAATGCATGTATAAGGATGGACTGTGTAAGGGTAAGTCTAAAATGAAGCGGGATGTGGATTGAGTGCAGTATGTACCAAACACGAAATGTTGCTGAGAGTTCAGATCACGTCGGAATAATGGACTTAGAAGAATAGAAATGCATGTTGACAGAAAGTATTTATAGTTCTGTGAACTTTGATTCTTCATTCTGTTTGTTTGTTGTCTCATTCCTCTCACACAGCTTCCCAATGTAATGTAATCACACACTTACCATTTCGTACTCTGCTCTGAATTGTTAACTGCTGCGGTTAATGTTCCTGTCTTAACTTCATTTGCCTTAATTACGGAAAACGTTAGCCTGAAGTCTGAGGAGTACAAAGTGTTCACTTTAATCACGAAAATAATATTCTCTAACTCTGGTAACTTGTGCTATATTCGTTAACACGTTGCCTACCTGCCTTGTGAAATTAACAAATTTATTTTGTTACTTATGCTGTGAGAAAAATCTGGAGAAAATGAACTGCACAATTAAAGTTGCCATAAATGTGGTACTTTTATTAGCAGTGCTGTTGTCTTCATTTGAATATATAGGACCCATTATACTCAATACATTTTGGCCAATAGGCACCTCAAGCCCTTCAAACAGTCTTACAGAGATTATAAATTTACTCACGGAGTTGCAAGATTTGGAGCAAGAGGTAAAAATGCATCTCTAACTATTTATATTGACAGAACAGAATTTGTGTAGGGTGAACATATGTTCATAAGACGATGTTGCTGACAAAGAGTGCATTAAGTTGACAAGTGTATTTTTGGGTACCCACTGACACAAATTTCTTACAGCTTCGATTTTTTAACATTATTTATAGCTCGGCTCAATAGTAAAGGCTGAAACTCATCCTGTGTACGATTATGTACGGACAGAACTGAATTCCTTTATAGAATTTTCGCTCAAGCAAACTGAGGATTTGGAGAATTATGTTCAAGAATTCGGACCGATAAATCCTGCGGACCTGACACGATTTCAAGAAAATTCAGGAGAGAAAGTTCGCAAGTTTGATGAATTCATTGACAAAGTAATCAGTTGTTAATTCTTCCGCTATTTGAACACTATTTCTAAATGTATGATGCTCTCACATATCTTACAGATTTAAATGTGTGTTTGCTTTAACATCAGCGTTCATTTTTACAGCTATTCCGACTGAAAGAAGATCGACGGAAACATTTGGAGTTTTGTGTGGACAGATATGCAGATGTGACGGGTTTTTGGAGAAAGAGACAGCTGTATCGGGACTTGGATACGTTAGCAGAAATGGGAATTGTTTTAGATGTAGATCAAACTGAACTAAACGATGCTGAGGACGATTCGGGTGACACTGCAGTTGATGCATCACGTATATCCGTTTACTCTACGACGAAACAAACCATGAACACACTTTTAGAGTTGATTATTCATGTGGAGAAACTTACTCAAACGGTTAGAACCTTTTCTATATACACAATCTTGATTTGTTAAAATACAGATTTAAATGTTATGTGCAGATAAAGTCCATGAGAAACAATTCGTTTGATGCTTACCTGCGTGACACGGAAGTCAAAACGAACTCGATGCATCAGCAACCAACGGCTAATCAGTCCACAGAAATGATCTATGTTAAATTGCGCCCTTACATTAAGCAATTGTTGGAAACCAAGTTAAAAATCAAAACTATTCTTCAGGAAAACTCTGTGGCTCTTGGGAGAGTGTTCCATGATATCACCTGTGGGCTCGAGAGAATTAAAGATCTTATGACCGATTTGGTGTTTAAGGTGAAAGTACTAACACGATTTAAATGGTCAAATCCCTCAATTGAAATAGTAAAACATAATGGTTACATAAATTCACAGGAGAAAAATGTGTGGAACCCTAAAATCGAAAGCAAGTTAAAGGAAGTTGAGGTGACCATAACTGCATCAAAGGAAGCCCATGAAAAGTTGAGACTTAACTTGCATTTGCGGAAAGCAAAAGATCTGGATGCCGAAAACAGAGATGAATTTTGAGCTGAATTGATTGTGCCTTTGTTTTATTTGTAGACTTGTTAACCATTTTATTTTCATCTCTACGTGTAGGCATATATGGGTACCTGTATCTACAGATATAAGTAGCTCACCTTTTCATTTTGAAGTTATGTAAAACATGCTTTCATTAGCACAAATATAATTAATGAAGGTTTTTTGCAATTGGAATATCGCCTAATATTGATCTTCCAAACAAAGATTGGGTGAAGACATTTACTTAAAATATTTTTACACTTAATTGCTTTCATTAATTTGCATGTAGTTCTAGTTACTGATAGTTAAATCTGTTTTAGACTGATATTTCATTATTACTACTGTTCTCACATTTATATGCTCAATCGCGCTTGTAAACACAGATTTTAAATAAAGTTGCAATTTTTGCATTCATTTTTACCATAAAGTGTACTATGTGAGCAAATTGCAAATTTTAATACATTATTATAGGATAGAAGTAATTGACTCATTCATGTAATATTACACGCTTAAGTTTTCTGTGCACAATTAATTTTCCATTTAACACTGCCGAACGGTTTGGAAATGTTTGCATACGTACTTCATAATAATGTTATTTACCGTCTACTTCAAAATACACTTACATAACGAACCCATAAAATATGCCAGACCCGAAGTTGTTAATACAGCATATATGTCCGAATTTGTTGATTAATTGGGTGTTAGTTAATATTTAATTGACGAAACATCCAACAGAACACGTTCTTCTGTTACACCCGTGAATCCGTGTGAGATGCGAACGAATGCGAAGCAGCAATTACTTGATGCAATTTTTTGTCTACCTAAGCTTTGCTTTTAACTATTTCTCGTGTGATTCATTTGAATGAGAATTAATGTCTCATCTCTTAAATTATCAGTTATGACAAGTTGGATATTTAAAAATGGCATGAAAATATTTCTATATCTACTATATGTATCCATTGATTCATGTATTTGCATAAAATTTTAATTTTACAGTCAGTACATGGGTTTAAACTGTGCCTGTTCTATAAATTGTGAATTATTATATCAAGTGCAAAAGAATGCAGCCAGCAATTTGGTATACTTAGCTTGGATGAAAAGATTAGGTTAATAGTTGTAATTGAGGGTACAATTACCTCTTTGAATTAGCATGCGCAATTAATTGTGGAATGGAATGGACTAAATGGACTGGTGGATTAAATGTGTGAATTATGTGCTATGTGTATTCGTAGTTTACGTATACACCAGACCGGCTAATTGTAAGTTATATATCAGTTATATGGTTATATTAAAAGCAAGAGTGCATTATTTCATAAATTGATAATACACAAGAAGCAATCATAAGAAGCATAAAGTTGTGATGGTATTAATGTGTAGTGTAGGTAGGTATGCAGAAACATGTTGAGTAAATGTAAACATGTTATGTGTAAGGATATTATGAATGAAAGATATTAAGGAGAGTTCGTTCGTAGTATACATGCGTTTCCTTTGCTTCGCAAGAAGGGATATTCGTCTCTAAATAAACAAAGCATTTGTAAACACAGGCAGTGGCAGTACTACATTAACTACATACAGCTATTTCATTAACTGAACTAAAATTCTTACAAATGTGATAAATTAACACCTTTAGAAATACATAGGACTCAATAATTGTCTATTTTTTATATGATCTATCTTTATGTGTCTTTATGCAATTGATATGTTGATGTGAGGACGTAGTTTATTCAACTCTGTGATCATCATTGATGACTATGATATGAGTTACTGTTGAGTTTCAATGGATTATGTTTTTATGTTGGTGGAAACTGGAAACTCTCACTGGACTTTTGAATTGGAGCATATTATTGTCTTGTTGTAATAGTTGTAATAAAATGTGTTAAGATTTTGATGATTTGGTATGTGTTGTGGCAGTTGTGGGACTTGTGTTGTGTGGACTTCTTGCACATGAGTGTGATAGATAGTGGTAAGAAAGGGACTAATATCCCGCGCTGCAGTGGCTAGAAAGGAAGGAGGCATGAAAAAGGAGAGACAGGGTGAAATGGGCTTCCAGTATAAATATGCCTGCCGACCAGAAAGCATCCTCCCCTCCTTCGCTAAAATCCACCATATTATTCCCCATTCAACGTCAGTTTTGTCAGAAACATTATCCAGGTTTATTACACTTTTATTATCTATTCAAATACAAACTCGCATTTAACTATCATGCACATTCAAATCACCATACACGTCTTCTGAATGGAAATTCCAACCAGTTCCTCTTTCTCCTGACACATCCCGAGTTCACTCTTCAAATCAACCTTTACACCACTTCTGCAACATGCATTTATCCACTCACAATATGTGACCGTCACATTCTCAAATTCACTTTTATACTCCTTTTCTCTCCTACCGATTTCAAACCTGGATGACCCATTTGTCCCTCCGTTTCCGAATGTGTTTACCAAGAAATCATCCTCATACTTTTGAAAAGACAAGGATTAAAAAATCGTTGTACAGCACAAAATCAAAATGCTAACTACGTAGTTGGAAACTAACAGCTTGTAGCCCCGCAAATTTAAACAATCGGCTAGAGAGAAGTTTTTGATGTTGACTTCGTCCTGTCATCTGCTCGCCTCAAAGCTGAATAGATCGTAATGGCATCCAGGTAATAAAAATAACACGTTCAAAAACTTAAAAGCATAAATGAATATTCTAATGCTTTGTATCATCAGAGCAATTTAAATTAATTCGCTCTTGATAAAAGTAATTTACGCTTGCTTGTTAAGAATTGTCTACAAAAATAAACCGTTAAAATAATTAACCCTTCAAAACAAATGGTTACAGATTAGATCGGCTGTTCGTTTTACTGGAGACAGGAAGTACGTCTGCGACCAGGAAAGCAGCAGCCCAGCAGCTGGGACAAGTCCAAAAATTACATCCACACGAATTGCCTCTTTTACTTTCACGTGTACACAAATGTCTGAGGTCAACATCTTGGGAAACCCGAGTTGCTGCTGGAGAAGCTGTTCAAGCTATTTTGACTCAGGTCCCACAATGGGCTCCGAATCCCACGGATGTCAAATCAGAAGTTAAAACAGAGCCCGCAGATTCCGATTCGGATCTCGTTATTAGTGATGAAGCTCCTAGATGTTCCAGCGAAGATGTCAAAATTGTACCAAAGTCTGAAACAAAGCCAAGTACTATAGCAAAAATTAAATTGTCATTTGAAAACTTTGATATTAATAGACTGCTTTCGTCCGAAGCGAACTTTCTAATGGCCTCTGAATCAAAAGTGTTTGAAAATCCTGATGGAGCTAAAGTCAAAGGCAGTGGAAGTATTTCTGATCCAGTCACGCAAAGAAATTTAATTAATAAACGTTTAGGATTGGATATTGCTGAAAACCTGGGGATTGACACTTCTGATATTGTCAGCAACGAAGATTTGGTGGAGGATGAAGCTTTTATTTCCGAAAACACAGCATCGTTGACTCCGACCAAAGAAAAAAATGTGAGCTTTGATAAAGCCAATAGTCTTGTTCTTTTTGATCCCAATCTTGAAGAGCAAATGAGTATGAGTTCGAGAGAATTAAATTTGGCCAAACGTCGTGCTCGCAAACAGAAGTCAAGAGAGGCTCTAGAGTCACAGTCCGGTGAATCGGGTCAAGCTGGAGGATCGTCCGCTTGCGGTGGATCAGGATCTGCTAAAAAACTAAAAAGAGAAGATTCCATTTATCAAGAGTGTAATGGGGGGGATTCATTCGCCAACGTATTCAACGTTGAAGAGGGTCAGTGGCCCCTTTCTGGTTGGGTGGACATTTTGCTCAACGATTTGTTCAGTCCTAGTTGGGAAATTAGACATGGCTCTGCCACAGCTTTACGAGAAGTTATTAAACTTCATGGACGTGGTGGAGGACGAAATTGCTCACAAACTCTCACAGATGTAAACAATCAATTAAAAACAAAACTTACATGCGTACAATACAATAATCATTTTCTCATCCCCGCTGTTGTTTGCTTATAGATGACAGAGTCTCATAACGAATGGTTAGATGATTTGGCACTACGACTCGTGTCTGTTTTGGCTTTGGACAGGTAACATTAATGACGATTAAAAAAGAATCCATTAAACCCGTCATAGAAATGCAAAAATTTTAATTAAATCTAATTTTTCCAAATCTTTAGATTCGGTGACTTTATATCTGACCAAGTAGTTGCTCCGATAAGGGAGACTTGTTCTCAGTGTTTGGGGACAACAATTAGTCTTATGAAATCCGGCGCGGTTACATCTTTGCTCAATGTTTTAATCTTGCTGTTGTCTCAAAAGTCATGGGAGGTCCGACACGGAGCTCTCTTAGCTATTAAATATTTATTCGCCGTGCGTAGGGTGAGTAAAAGAATAAACACTAAGTCCATTCTCAGTAAATTGATTGCATGAAACTATTGAAGTCAGTATTGAAATCGTGAAATTTTGTGTTTGTTTAGGATTTGGTATCTGAACTTTTGCCTCAAGCATTCCCGTCTGTATTTCAAAGTCTATCCGACAGTGTGGACGATGTATGTGCCGTTGCATCGTCCTGCCTCATCCCTGTTGCCGACGAACTTGTAAGGATTTTGCCAAACGAATCCCCGAAAGTAGTCAATGTTCTGTGGGACTCCCTGGCAGATTTGGATGATCTGTCGTCTGCATGTAATTCAATAATGGGACTTTTAGCAACATTGTTGGCCTACCCCACAGCGCGTAGTAATTTGAGAGGGCTTGACGTCTTAATGCCAAGACTATGGCCATTTATTCACCACACGTCTTCATCGGTTCGCAAATCGGCTTTGCTCACACTTCAAAAACTGACGGAGTTAGATCCCAGTGTGGCTCCGATGAGTGTGGGCCCTTTACAAGAGACTCTGAGACACACATTCCAAAGAGCGTTAATCGAACACATTCCAGAAGTTCTTCACCTTATACCTCTCGTTTGGTCAGATTTACTCAAGTCTAGTAACCTCAATACTCTTTTACTGGCAGCTTGTCCGTTGGTCAGCACGTGGCTTTGTCTTGTCATGCAGCCTGCACGACTTCCAATTGAGCCGTCACTCTTAGTATCCAAAAATGTTAAATCTAGTAAGGGCAACGCGAATGGTTCCAATGAAGTTCTTCAGCTTCAGAAGGTTTACATGAGTTCCAGTGGAGATGGGGAGCCACATCGGATTGCTCAGACTCGATTCATTTTGGCCGAAATGTTAGGTGGATTAACTCCGTACATTGTGAAACCGTTACCTGAAGGAACCATTGGGGATCCTCCTATTGAATTATTTGTAAGAATTCTTTTTGTCCATCTTCACTCTCGGTCTGCTCTTCAAAGGACTGTGACTTCTTTGGTGATCTCCGCATGGCCAGATTCTCACGAATTAAATGTAAAGAAAGAGCATTCAGAAACGTCCCCTCCCGTCGTGTTAAATGGAATGCAAACTAATGGAACAAGAAACGAAAAGAATCACGCGGGACTTGGGAAAAGACTGATAGACTGTTTGAATGAAAGTGTGTACTTTGATGAAATCGCTTTAGGTTTCACAAAATTACAGAGCGAATGTCGGGATTTTTTAGCCACCCTGAAGCATTACAAAATTCCTCTCAACAAAGAATTAGAAGGTCACAGTGCTTCGGGAGTTGCTCCTATTTTGTCTTTTGATCAAGTTCAACTGCTGTGTGGTAGTCCTATCATTCAATCAATACAAAAACACGTGAAGAAACCAAAAGTTGCGGATACTCTTTTGGAAAGGCGAAAAACTATTTGGAACCTCTGGTCTACAACAAATGAAGAATTTGCATCCTTGAACAGAATGTAAGCGTTTTCCGAATCCATTTTCAATATATTAAATTGTCATTTGAATTGTTCGAATAAAATGTCATGAATTGTTGATAGGACGTTAGCCGCCTTGTCTGGAGCTGTGTGCAGCCTGAAAAGTTGTCTTCCAGCAAAGCTTAACCCGGTTGTTAAGCCTTTGATGGAAGCTTTAAGACGGGAAGAAAATGAATTGTTTCAGAAAGCAGCTGCCACACATTTATGTAATCTTATGGAACTAGTATTGGATAGAAATCCATGCCCGATTCCGAAAATTATTCAAAACTTAGCTGCTAGTCTTTGTTCAGACAACGATTACACTCCTGCCATCGACGATGAGGAAGGAATTCTGTCTTTGACTAACTACACATCACCTAACGACTTGGGGTCCTTTTCTTCGCTGATTGGCGTCAACTTGAATGTAAATTACACCAATTCTGCTGTCACCCCTAGTGGTTCCAGCAAAAAGTTGACCAAAGCCGAAGAGCAGGCTCAAATGGAATTGAAGAAAACAGGAATTATTGAAAGAAGAGGGGCAACATTTGCTCTCACAGCCATCGTGAAGCGATTCGGAGCTGAGTTACCAAATAAAGTGTCTCGTTTATGGGAGCTCACTTTTGGGGCTTTGGAACAGTCAGAGAAAATTGATCGTAAGTGTTCATTAATAAACAATTGGAACCCATGCAAAACAGTAGCGAAGTGGAAATGGTCGAAAACAGTCAAATTTGTCCCACTCTACAATTTAACTTGTCCAAAATAATCAAATGTGTCCCAAGGCACCATATATACCAGTTTACCACTTTTGGAATTTTGAGTCCAATCCAATTTTGATTCGCTGCTGTATACTTTTAGTATACAGCAGCTTCGCTATTGAACAATTAGTAAAGCAACGAAGGGCAGGTTAAAAAAAATAATTTCCTTATTTGATAATTGCAGCAAACAGTACGGAGAATTTACGCGAAATCATAGATGGGTTGCAAGTTTTGGAAACAATTTCATGCCACTTCCACGAAGATCTTTTTGGGAAAGTTGAGGCGTATATTAACAGAACTTGTGCTTTACTCAGTCACAAGGTTCGTGCTGTGCGACACATGTCATCCCGATGTTTGTCCGTCTGGGCATCATTGATGGCGGAAAAAGTAATGCCCATTGTAGCCAAGACTGTTTTGCTACGACTTGAATCAGAAGGCGAAATAACGAGACAAGGAGCCATTGAAGCCATTTGGTGTATTGTCGATAGGTTGGGGCTTGACTTGCTTCCTTACATCGTTCTTTTAGTCGTCCCTGTTCTTGGTAAAAATACTACCCATTACTTTCCAATTTGCACGTTAAATCAAATCAAGGTTAATAATAACTTGTAAACTAAATGCTTTTCAATTTCAATGACTTACTTAAGGTCGAATGAGTGACCAAGACGATTCTGTACGTATGTTGGCTTCACTGACCTTCGCCACCCTTGTACGCTTGATGCCTTTAGAAGGAGGTGTTCCTGACCCAGTAAATCTTCCTGAGGATTTGGCCCAACAGAAGGGCGAGCAAAGATTGTTCTTGGATCAGCTATTGAATCCGAACAAAATACCCGAGTATAAAGTTTGTGTTCCAATAAATGCAGAATTAAGACCTTACCAGCAAGCAGGTGTCAATTGGCTAGGATTCTTAAACAAGTTTAAATTACATGGAATTTTGTGCGACGATATGGGTCTTGGTAAGATTTTGACTAGCATTTAGCTTTAGCATTTTTGAACAACATAATATTTTGTTTCATAATTTGAAAATAAAAGCATTAATTCGTATATTATGTTTGTAATGTAGGAAAGACGCTTCAAAGTATTTGCATTCTGGGAAGTGATCATTTGGAACGGGAAGAGAAATACAATACGAGTAAAACTTTAGACTGCGTTCCCTTGCCTTCTATTGTCATATGTCCTCCCACTTTGACGGGCCACTGGGTTTACGAAGTTGAGAAATTTATTTCAAGAAAATACCTCAATCCCCTCCATTACCATGGACCTCCCATTGAAAGAAACAAATTGAAGCCAAAAGTTAGCCAACATAACCTTGTCGTCGCGTCTTATGATATTGTTCGCAATGATATTGATTTTTTCTCTTCTATCAAATGGAACTACTGCATTCTGGACGAAGGTCACATCATCAAAAATGGCAAGACCAAGGTAAGCAAGATATTTCAGATTATTAACCGTATCTGTAGTTTCAAATGTTAATTTTTGGCAACGAATTTATTTTATATTTATTGCAGATTTCGAAAGCGATTAAGCAATTGAAAGCCAACCATCGTCTCATTTTGTCTGGTACACCTATTCAGAATAATGCATTGGAATTATGGTCGCTATTTGACTTTCTGATGCCCGGCTTTCTTGGAACCGAAAAACAATTTTCCACCAGATTCGCTAGACCAATTTCTATGGCACGCGATCCAAAAAGTTCACCAAAAGATCAAGAATCAGGAGCATTAGCGATGGAGTCACTGCATAGACAAGCTTTACCATTTCTTCTTAGACGTCTCAAAGAGGACGTCCTGCAAGATCTACCTCCCAAAATTACACAGGTAAGCCGTTGAAATGATTGCATTATTTTAACCGGTAGCTCTTTCTTAGATCTGGACTAAAATTTAACTGGGCATTTAATTTGTTGTAGGATTACTATTGTGAACTCAGCTTAATACAGGAACAGTTGTATGAAGATTTCTCTAGAACAAGAGCTGGACAAAATCTCCGGGACAATTTTACCAGTGTTGATGACCCTTCAAAGCATTCTCACATTTTTCAAGCTTTGCAGTATCTTAGGAAAGTTTGTAACCATCCGAAACTAGTGTTAACGTCTCAGCACCCGAAATATTCCACAATTATGTCTTATTTGACACAAACCAAGTCAAACTTAAATGATATTAACCATAGTGCAAAATTACCGGCTCTCAAGTAAGTTCTGTTTCAGAAAACAATACTGCAACAATTGTACAATTTTCTAATAATTTCATTTTTTTCAGACAACTTTTATTGGATTGCGGTATCGGTATTTCGAGTAGTTCTTCAGATGACGTAGACGTGGTCAATCAACACAGGGCTCTAATTTTCTGTCAACTAAAGATAATGCTTGACATAATAGAAAATGATCTATTTAAGTGAGTACAATTTTTTTGCTTCTTGCTCCTATTACAAAGAAATGACGCAATGACAACTTGTCTAATTTTTCCCCACATCTTTATTAGAACTCATATGCCGTCTGTTACCTATTTACGACTCGACGGAAGTGTACCAGCTGGACAGCGCCATTCTCTAGTGACTCGTTTTAACAATGATCCATCGATAGACGTTCTTCTACTAACAACTCAGGTTGGAGGGTTGGGACTCAATCTCACTGGAGCAGACACAGTATGTTCTCATATGAAACTTAATTATAATTTAATTTGCTTAAATTAAGTAGCAAAACCAAAAATATCCCTAATGTGTGTCGCATTGCTTTATTGTAGGTTATATTTGTAGAGCATGATTGGAACCCTATGAGGTAAGTCAAACACAAACTTTAGACGCGTTATTAATCCCCCGAAAGCTAATTGGCGAAAGTGTTAACTAAACGAACTGTTTATTATTCAGAGATTTGCAAGCTATGGACAGAGCCCACAGAATTGGTCAGAAAAAGGTTGTTAATGTATACAGATTAATCACTCGTGGCACGCTGGAAGAAAAGATCATGGGGTATGACTAACTAAGACAATTTCATTTTTAAAGCACGAAGATACATTAAAGTATAGTTCATTTTACTAATGAAAATTGATATAATTTTAGTCTTCAAAAGTTCAAGTTGATGACTGCTAATACTGTCATAAGTCAGGAGAATTCTTGTATTGAAACGATGGCCACAGACCAGGTAATTTATCATGTTATATTATTCATTTTGTCAACTGCGTTTGTAAAGTTTTGTTTGCATTGCTGTGTATAATAATTATGCTAATGGCACATGAATTTGTTTTGCAGCTGCTGGACTTGTTTGTTCTGGAAGATAATAAGGACGAGAATAAGCAATCGAAGGAAGATGTTGGAAGTATTGTGGGGGCATACAAAAATGTTTTGGAGAATATGCCAGAATTATGGGAAGATAAATTATACGAAGAAGAATATGACCTGTCCAGTTTCATACGAAATCTTGGTAAATAGTAGATACTGCCAAGAGATGACAAAATCCTGTACCAAAAAAGGATTTACAAAACCAGTTAACATACAATAAGACTTTAAGACGTTTCTACGCACTTGTAAAATTATTTGTATGATGTATGTACTGTAAGTTGTCATGTACCTAAGTCATTTCACTAAATTATTGTCAATTAGCGTACGATATCATTGTGATATTGACTCTGTTAGTAATTATTGTTAGTTGTAGGTATAACAGTAACAAGTTCATTTATATGTTTCTTTCCTAACAATGTCACTATTGTTGTGTCCGTATAGATAATTCTTTAATATAAATGTATTTGTGTAAAGTACAGTCGGAAAGAGTTACAATTCCGTTAAGTATTCGTAGTATCACAACTTACATCACAAACAAGGCGTAATATCTTAATAAATTACTATGATAGCAATCAATGCTTAAAATATGCCGTTTGCCAATTAATTTCTTCACTCTGCTTTGTTGAAGAAAACTTTGTGCATTTCATGAATTGGAGCAGATTTTAAGACAATGCCAGATAATAGCAAGAATGATAATTATTTTGATACCTAAGGTATTATAGACAGTTTTATTTCATTTATTTGGATAAATCAACTGCATGGTGAATCTTGTATGTGAACTAAAGATAAGGTTACTCTTCAACTAACACATGGTTTAGAGTTAGTAGAGGTGCATAGATTAAAGTTGCAAACTGCAAACACTGATATAAACCCACACACATGCACATGGTTCCAAAGCTATAGAATACTAGTTACAAATACATTCTTTATTGTATTCAATACGATTTATGATCATGATACACTTTC
>JABASD010003236.1:0-21216 GCA_019776165.1 Pogonognathellus flavescens
GTGTCTTTTTTCTTTGAAGTCAACAATCAAATGAAAAACTTAGACTACTATATATTAACACTACATTTATCATCAGAGTCTCACTATAGCAGTTCTCAGGATGCCTCATACCATAACATGGTATTTTCTGTGTTATTTTGTATAAACTGCAGATCACCTTTGTTTCATTAATTCTATTATTGTTTGTCATTCATTTTCATATATCTTATGTAAGTAGATTATTTAAATCACTTACATGCAACTCATAAAGCATGTACTGATTGACTAATAGCTAGACGCACATTATAACATTATAACTGTTATAATGTGCGTATAGCTAATAGTGAGTTGAATGATATGGAAATATCTATGGAAAATTAGTACATCTTATATGTGTTATTTTTTTTCTTATTATTGATACTTTTTATATGACGGAGATTGTTTTGATCCACATGAGTAAAATGATTTTGTCCCCTAATATATGTATTTACAATTTCATCATTGAAGCCAACTGGTACACATTTTGAATGTCATAAGGTTCAGTTATGTAAGCAATATCTGAATGAGTATTTCCATCGACATTTTGATGCTTACTCTCAATTTAATCCCAATGCTATCAGGTAAAGACATTTTTGTTCAGGAATTTTGCATGGAAAACTTTTGCACAATAAAAAATCAAACCAGATATAAATCCAATATGCACTTCATCATACTAATATTATTATGCACATTATTAGGCTAATTTAATGTGTAAAAGGGCATATCAAGGATTTGAGTTTTGACGGAAGGTGCAGCTTAAAAATGCAATTTTAGGAGGGCATGTGCCTCCAATGCCCCCTTCTGGGTAGGTCCTTGCGTGTAGACAAAAATAGTAGTTGCTTTTAGTAAAATAGTATTAATTAATCAAATCGCAAGAAATCACATTTTTATTCTATGTGTGAAATACGTTTGTAAGTATAGTGTATTATTGTAATGTGAGATTTGATATGAAGCATATGCTTTTTCCATCGATTTTTATGAAAATATGACAAAAGACATTCATAACTGCGAAGAAGTATTTTCAATCGCCTACATAAAATGTGTACTGACTTTATTTTTCATACTGCATGCTCTATAATAACAATAATTATTACTAACAACTTAAGGAGGAATACTTTGGATTTGTGTGATACATAACATTGTAAACAAGAGAGTTGGATATAGATAAGATAGGTATATTTTTCTGCTGTAATTATAACACAGACGAGAAATGAGATGACTTCACTTTAACAAACGGATAATATAAGTACAATACATTACGTTAATGCGATGTGAACTCAATATTACAATTTTAATGTATGTATAACCAGTATTTAAAAGTAAATGCCAAAGGTTTTACACTTTTAAGAAATCTTTGAGATTCTCTTTTGGTCCTGCCGTCTTCCTGCTGTTTAAAAATACAAAAGTTCACACTCTCATCAATCTGATATGAATAGGTTTCATTATATTTATATCCTCATTCAATCCAACTAAAATGAAATCAAAAGAATTCAGAAGAAAACACAGAAAAACTCATTTTCTTGCTTCGTTAAAACGTAACACCGGCACAGTAATCAAAATCGTAACCAACTTCTCTTTTCGCATTGCTTTCTATCCATATGTTAATCTCTTTCAACTGTGAAACTTGTCAGTTCTCACTTTTATTACTGCAACTACTAACAATGAAAACTACATCGAAATTATACAACCTACATTTACTTAACTACATTATTTTTCTGAGTACTTTAGTTTCGTTTGTAGACACTGATGTTAATTCAGAATAATTCACAGATCTCCTATTATAATCTATTACTATTAAATTACTGAATAACTGACTGAGGACATCCACATGTCTATACACCAAACATCACAACAAGACATGTCTCATGTAATTAATTATTAATTATATTATACAACACAAACATAAAAACACATCATAACACGAAACAAATGTACATATCTGCATTTTATAAATAAATAGTATAACATTTAAACACAATAAACCTTTATACAATACATGTGTGTGCTTTATTACAGCAGTTACATTGAACGAACAGAACATTAAAATAAGCATAATCTTTATATTTTTATACAGTTTACACGATAATTACATTTACACTTCACTCATTTAGTTATAATTACATTCTTGTATTATATTATGTCACAATAATTTATAATGTCAGTTTCGTTGTTGAAAATATTGTACGAGAGGCTACTGCCAACATGAAAGTTACAGATACATAGCAGCTACTACTTCACAGCTTATTAAATTGCATACAATACATAACGGACCACCCTGAAGTCGTAAGCACTCAAAGTGTTTTTGCAAGTGTACAGACAGTTCTGTGTATACAACTTGTAACTTGTCTAGTAAAGGTGGATTGCATGCTATAAGAACTAAAAGAACATGAGAGATACCACAAGTGGTTGAACTTGAATTAAACAATGTGATTATTAAAACATTATTTAAAACTGAATTAAACACACTTATAAACACATAATAACATAACTTTATTGGCAATTTAGCATAAAACATAGGTACACCGGCAGTACATACACACAAACACATTCGTATTATGTATGTTATAGATATTCACAATTTATATGCATCTTATACTAAGCTAAATTAAAATAACTAATTTCCTATTTATTTGTCTCAACTTATAGTAAATAAGGTTTACGAACGACATACATAATAATACTTAGGGTACGTAGCTGCAGCTTACAAAATACTTGTACAAAATAAATAAAGGCACTGATGAAAACCAGATCTGCATCGTAATTTCGTCATAAACACTGTGGACATATATTTATATACTTTATTACGACATTTTATATACTTAGTATGAGCTGAGATTAATGACACATTTAACTATTTCATTTACGTTGTGTGTGAAAAAGTATTAATGTTGTACTACTACTTTTTACTACCATTAATAGTACTATTTTTACTCTGACACTTTATGCAACACCTTTTTGTCAGATAAGTGTCATCACGTCGATTTGTTAGTTTATTTAGTAGAATTAGCATTTAAGTAATTGACCATAATCAGTGAATAATAATTGGCAGAGAGAGAAGCACAAGAAGTTTAACACGAAGCACTTTGTTGCTACAATAATACCTATGTCACACATAGTCACATTTACAAATACAAGACACTGTAGTGTTATTTTATACTATTATCAGTATAGTAGCTATAGTAGTATAGGTATAATATCATCTGTATATAAAGCTTCAAAATACAGTTTTCATCATAAGTTTCTTCTTGAGTAGTAAATATTTTTCATGGGTGAGAATGTGGGAAAATACATACAAAGAATACAAAGCCAATACCCTTTTATTGCTGCTTATCTCTCTCTCTGTCTCTGACTTGAGTTGAATACATTCGAGGATATAGTTAAGAAGTAGTGGCAGAAATAAGTATATTATTAGCACTTGTAATATGCTTTTACTTTGCTGAACAAACCTACACGGCTCACTTCACAATCCAAGTCGAGTGTGTATGAGTAATGTGGGTAGGTATGTATATGTGTGCAGAAAATAGTACCCAGCTTGAGAAATTACTATGCAAATACACATTTTTAGTACACACATACATACACAACCTACTTATACCTTCACAAACTCACGCAAATCCTGACTCAGAATCAGACACCTAGCTAAGTAAGTATTTCTTCCTTTATTTCCTTTGCATAGTTTCAGTTTCAATATCAAGTGTTCTTATCTTTTATTACGTACCTAACTATACTAGAAGCCCTGAGGCCTGCTATACTACTACAATACAATATTATGCCTATTACGATGATGAACGGTCACAAAATACATTTTTGATGTATTGTAATGATATATTTTGTTCTTTAGCTACTAGTACAAGTACTACTACAATTGTATAATATGTATTTATATATGTGTACATCATGATAATGTGTGAGTATATGTAGTTTGCAGTCATTACGTAATATTCCTATTCTTGTGCTGTGTTTATCTACCTAAATACTTCTCCGAGAAGGATTTTCTTATACTGTTGTGGTGGAGGATACAGTTTAACTCCAACAGTACCAATACCTCTTAAGTACTTCAACAAATGACTTGTACTTTAATTCAATCTGTGCACTATTACTAAAAGTGTACAGGTAGATATGTAGTAGCAGTAGTGTGGTAGTATTACTGATTTGTATTCAGACTGACTTTGAAGAGATTTTCGTATTCACTGATGTTGTCTTCTTTTTCATGACTGGAAATGTTTTCCATTTCTTCAGAGCTGCTTTGCTTTGAGAGTTGAGGAGTATTTAGTACTAAACTATGGTATATAAAATCGTGTGATTGAGTAGGTGGGCCGATCACTGTGAGTAGACATAACTTGATGAGTGTGTAGAGAAATAAAGTGAAGGCAAGTGTGTTGTGGTTGTCTTTAAGAGTAATACAGTCATGCAGCAGCAGAAGCTACTGCTACTCTACAGCTAAGTACAAGTAGTTGAAATTGTGATGCAACATGACATCTGCTCATGGCTTGAAATTAACTTGACACTTGAGTAGTTTTCTTCTTGCGTTTTCTCATGGCATTCCTGTGTAAGCATCTTCAGTGTTCTTCGATAGTGATGTGCGAGTGAATATAGTGAAGAGATAAGAGATCCTAAAGTACATTCAAGAACTGGCTCGACAGGAAACATCAAACCGAAGTTTCCGAACTTAGTCTGAGCGTGAACTTGTTGCTTTTCGGATCCACTACTTGTTCAGTTAAATTAAAATGCGGTAAAGCTGCCACACTCACAAGGAGACTCACATCTCCGTTTCGCAGTAGGAAATATGTATCTTTGGCAATTGTTCTTGAGACTGATAAGTCACTCACGAGAGCCCACGATGCTATGTTTCCTTCTCGACTTGCCTATTGTACACGCAATAAATAATAATGATATATTTGAAACAAAGGTATTCAGACATGTTTGATACACTCAAAGATTAAATTGAATGTTAATTACCTGAAGCACTGGTTGATATGAGAGATATTTATCAAGGAAAGCACGGGGAGCCAATCCTAATCGAAGACAAGTTGCCTATAAGAACAAATAGAAAGAAAATACATTTAAAAGAACTGACACATACAAAGAAAATCTTCTTAAATGCATCTTTTTTATACAAAAGCACTTACTAAATGACTGAGAACGCTATCAGCAGTATGCCATGGCTGTTGACGAGTCACCCTCAAATATTTCTGTAAGGGTCTCGCCAATGAAGGGAACACAGCAGCGGCTGCCTCAACAGCATCAAGAGGAACTGCAGGACCTGTAACATATAAACAACCGGAAATCAATTATTAGCAGTTCATTGAACATGATGATGTTAAAAAACCTGTACTTGGCATATAAAGGGAAAACTAATATAATGCATGCATATTAGCCATAGAGTTAATGCCTGTAAAAACTTTCAGATATACTCCGTGAGTGATGAAATAACAAGATATTGGGACAAATAAAATGTCTTCAATAAAGACTCTCCTAAACAATAAAACCTCGGAAGAACATTTTTTCAAGACATTGCTGTGTAGGAAAAATAGAAAGCCCTCACAAGTGGTCATTTTACTTTTTGCCATTTAGATAAGTAGAAAAGGTTGTCGAAAGAAAGACAGAATCCGTTTCGCCCCAACTCGAACAAGGCATTGCATCTTTATCGACATACACATCGCTAATCTAATCAAAGTCTAATCAAATGAATTCCTGTCGAGCATTGGAGCAAGGAATAGTAATTCGCTAATCTGTAAATTAGTCTTTTTCAGTCGTGTAACAAGACAAGGAAGCTCACAAAAAACATGTAGCTCAGGAAAAAAGCCTAACACGAGTGACTTGCAAGTTTCTTCTTTGATACTTTAATGTGAAGATTGAGATTGTGCTCATGTTCACGTATGCATCCTTACGAGACTTATTGTTAGATCCGCAAGTCCGCGATTCTCCCTCGCACTCTCAATTCATGCATAGGTGTATAGAAATAAAATCCAAGCTAGAAATGTAATGCCAGAATAGATGAATCATCATCTGGACAAAAGACATTCATCAATAATACAACAAGAACATGACCATTCGTAGATTCATAGCTTGTCTGAGATGTAATCCATTTGTGTAAGATCTTGTGTACAAGCCTATTTATATATGTTTCTCTATCTCCACTCACTACTACAGGTCTACATGTAAAAATAAAATAATCCCATGCACAAATATATTCTTAGTAATGAATTCCTAACAACCACACTAACGTTGTAAGTTAACTTCTCCTTCAATCTCTGAGATTTGAGTTCTAGAAAAACTTTAACGAGTCACTTGGATTTTGCATGTAACTTTTTTGACGATTACCTATGATGATGATGATGGGGACACTATTCTCAATTCTGAACTCTTCAGTCTCAGCTGAATAAACTGTAAATACCATTTGGCACTTTGTACTGCTAAATGGAGATGTGGAGCTTCAGCTTTAATATTCTGTATTTTTTAAGCACGCTTGCTTCGTTTTACCAGGACGAGTTAAATGATTCTTCATAATATACACCTGAGAAAGACTGACAAAACTGCTCACAACAAATATTAACCTCAATACAAGCTAAATCAGGTCCCACAGCACAGCCATTAGTCTCATTCGCATCTCTCTCTCTTTCTCTGTCTCTACCAAAATATTATTTTACACTGTGCTTGTTCTGTACTTTAGAACCTTTATTTATGTAGTACTATGTACCGTGCAATGTATCTTTGTTTAAGCAAATCGTCTCATCTCATCGTTCTTACACAAAACTGCACAAATTCTGTCTGAAAAAACAATTTAAAGGTACTAACACGGATAATAATATTATTAGAATAAGAATACAGCTACTTCTTTTAGGCCATTAACAATGAGTTTCTTTTATTTCCTTCGTTCGACAGCTCACACATATAATTTCGTTCAGCTTGTGGCTTGAAATAAAAACCTGATGTGTAATAATATGCTGACTCATTTTGGCGAAAATATTATTCTTGCTTGAATAAACCAATTCAGTCGGACTCGACTCTTCTTCTACTACACTCTTCAGTACTTGGGTGCAGATTTTCTCATTATTAAGACATTCACACATTGTAAGTCTCGATTCAATGTGCTGCTAAATCTCCGAGGCACTGAAGAAAGCACGTAATCATGCTTTAGCTTTGTATATATTATTATGTATACTTTTTGGATCCTATTTCTTATTACTTCCTATACAGATCTTTTGACTTTACCGTATATTATCATTCCTATCTGTACACACACAATACTTCTTCCTCCTACACAAAAACATCGTAGAAAAACGCGTATATGTATATAAAGCATACATACTTATTAACTTGGGTATATGGATTTACAAAGCTACCATGCTATGTTTTGACTTTTGACAATGTGTACTCTTATATTTAATAATATTGTGTGTAAATGTATAGAGACTCTTTTTCCCAGTAGTGCATGTGCCAAACGTCAACTTTTCAGACAAGCATTCAAACAGTGAATGTACAAATAAATGTACACCACACATAATGGCAACTCACTTGCAATACCAACCACATGAATGCGTGTCTTAATTCAACTGGGAGAATTTCTTTAATTCGTTTGTTTAGCTTATCGTTTGACGGATTCCGCTTCTCATACTACTAGCGATAGTCGTTTCGTGTTAAATAACGAAATTATATAAAGCTATCAACTGTATATAAAGGTAAATTGTATTAGATAAAGCTGTGCGGCTGCCTTTGAGACAAGAAGTCTCTATTTTGAAGAAAAGTGAAGAAAAAATTGCAAAGAGAGTTTGTGTGTTGATTTTGCTGACTTGTACTAATTAAGCGAGAGAAACAAAGGTACATTACACTTCATGGGAGAACAAAACCCTAAAACCTGTGCTCGCTCAATAAACACAGCAATAGGAAGCTGATTTGGTTTGGTGTTGATAAACTCTAAAAATGCCGTTCATGAAAGAAAATGCAAATTCAACGAACCTTGCTCATCTTGAAGGCGTTTGATATGTGTAAAAGCTTCTTCAGCAGCAGCCACCAGTCGGGCCCGTCGTTTCCTCACGCGTCTTTCGTACTCATGTTCCTCGTAGAACCGTTCATTGTGCGAAGTGCCACGACGCGAAAGTCGACCAGCCTAATTAACATACAATAAGTCACAGCAGCTTTAGAACTCGCTGAATCGTCAACTCTCGTACTATTATTATGATTATAAATTATAAGCAGCTCATTCTCATTGTTAACTAAACCCAGATTAACTTACATAAGTCCAGTTAGCAATTCTACAGACCAAAACAGAAAAAGCTTACTAAGCTCAGAGCTGAGTAATAACAATAACAATAATTCTCTCTGTGCAAAGATTGCAGGAGAAAATTAGTAGAAAATTAAGACGACATGGAAGAAGATAAGATTTAACTTCACACAATACAATAATGACTGTCTGCATGACAAAGCACGTATACAACAGAACACAACATACATTTGGTAAATGGTAAATACATAGAAATGTAAACCTCTATAATAGCATTACTTTTCAGGCAAAGAGATAGCTTAGTAAGTTAACAAAAGTTTATTCTGCCCTGGGGCTATCATCTTTCATGCACAACATAAGTCAAAACAAATATACATGGATTGTACATAAAAGAAACAATTATTATCATACCGGTGTAAAGGAAGAGGTGATGCCATCAAAATCATAAAATTTGAACGAAGGAGCATTAGAATTATTTATTGAAGGGTGTCTTTTTCTTAAGGGAGGAAGTCTGTCCAAGTGTGGGTTGTAGGACGGGAACTCTGCATAGTAATGTTGTAAAACCCAAACAGCAGCTCTTTGAATACTCAAACTTCCAATGATCCACTGTTTAGACATTCCATCCGGGGAGCGCACTACAGTGATCTACAAAAACGTACAACGTTTCATAATATTACAAATCTTATTTCGTTTACGATTACGTAACGGACATTGCTATCGCAGACAACGAAAACAAAGCGAATCCAATTATTTGGCGACTGACGGTAACTCTTGGAACAAACTCATACGTTATTTTCATTTGCATGTCATTTGCCAAACATAGGGAAGACTGAGATTGGTTGTCGTGCAAATTGAATTGTCCTTTCAGTCATGAAGCTTATTAAGTTTTTCACCACTAACCTGAAACTGGGGAGACACATGACGGATTTCTGTCAGCAAAACTCCTAAATAATGAATGGCTAGAAGAGCGTCAGCAAGACCACCAGCAAATGCAGTCGCTCCTACCATTGACAAGTTCCCATCCTCCTCTGCTCTCACCTGTCCCGTAAAAAACAATAACCCATTAACTATCATTCTTCTTCTTGCAAGCGAATAAGTTGGAAACCTCAACAACCTAAACAAACATACATCTATAGTCTCAACGTGCATATAATTGTCTATAATTAGCAGCCATAAAATGTACGACAAACGATAAATGCTTTTTCAACTCTTAACTTTTAAGATAAAACAGATTTTCTTGACTTTTTTAAAACTTTTTACTGTACTGAGCCATTCTCAACCTCAGATAACAAAAGGAAACTATAGAAGTTTATCACTCTGTCAAATCCTGCGTAGACACTGTCAGGATTTCACGTGAAATTTTATTATTCCTACTTAAAGTACCTATACAGCCTGCAACTACATAATATACCGAAGCTTTAAAGTTTTTGGTTTCATAAAACAAACAAAAAATGCTACTAATTGCAGTTATAACAAAAAATCTGATACAAACTGTACATGAGTACCTTTACGCAAACACTAAACGGCAAACATTACGGCATCATTATATGTAAAATAACATGATTTAAAATGTCATAAATAAAACATTTAAGTTGAATTACCCAGTAGAACAGCCAAAATGTGAAGGCAGCAAGAAAAGCAAGAAGAAGAGTGATGGCACGGAAGAAAAATATCCTAGGCATCGTTGCGGGAGAGCCTCTCCAGAAAATTGCCCATACTGCCCCGAAAAGGGCAATGAGCTTAACGGCAAGGGTTAAAAGAAAGGCATGACACTCTGGTCCACATTCTCGGACGTTCGTTATTGGGGTAGATGAAGGGAAACCGATCCGATGTCCAACGACCATAATAATTGGACTCGCAGCAGCTACGACCACAATCCCAGCTCCAATCAAAGACCCAATGTACCTTTCAATCAAAATCAAAGACATTATTATAATAATAACAAATAACAATATAATCACATCCTCAACTAGTATACTTTTCAACTTAAAACCCACACACATGCATACCACGTAGACTTATAACTTGTCACGTTTCATTCTACATGTTTTAATTTTTTCCATAAATGCATGTAGTACTAGCATTCCAAGTACACGCAAAGGACCCATGTCTTCTCCAATGCTTCACTTCCATCAAACTTGAAGCAAGTTTTGGTGTCAGAATAATTTGGTGTTGAGATGAGGTAGAATGAGATAGCAACAATTCTGAAACATCAACCACTTTCGACTTTTACTAAGCGTACAATGTAAATTAGCCAGGAGATTCTGGACTGTTGTCTAAATAAGTGCATGTGTGTCCCATTAACCTTGTACACATTAAACCATGGAGAATAATGAAAAACTCCACGCCACAATTCCGACAGAGATGACGGCCTCTCATCTACTAATAAGCCATTCAGGCTGCACGCAATGTACACAAATTAGCTCTATAAATGATAGCTTCGATCAATCTTTGTAATCCTACCAAATTCATCAAACCATCAGTCAATGTGTTCAGACAACCGCAGAATGCTCTTTAAAACTAAAGGCTATGGTGTCAACTTCGATGTTCATTATAAAACTGTAGGTGTGTAGTATATAGGTATACTTTATTTGTATACTTCCTATTGGTAAGCACCACATGCTTGTATTTTGTGGATACATTAACAAGTGTTAATTCTAGCTCGTCTTAAAAATGAGAACTTTCACAACACAATTCCACACACCTTAAAGTAGGTAATTGTAATAATATCCATAATATGATTTACACAGATAAGATAGTCCTTGGGTATAAATTGTAATTTGCATGCATGGTTAATACATACTATACAAATACTCAAATATTTATATATTGAAGTACCCATAGGTATGTGGAAAAACATTTTATATACAATAATGTACTATGTTGCTGTATAAAAGACTGATTTGGGAAATATACATGACTTTGTGTCTCTAAAGTGCGATAGTTGAGGTTTGAGTGTTTTGATAACGAAGTTAACATTCCATGTACATAGGTAAGTCGTCATACGGTTGCTGGAATAAATCTGACGATAATATTATGATGGATAGTAAATGGAGACACCCTAGTGGTGGCTACCACCCTCCTGCTAGGAATATCAGCAGATAACTAATGGAATTTCTCACCTTTGACACCATCCTAGGTTTGCGGGTGGGTCGTCTTCTTGAGTGATGGGAGCCCATTTGATACTGGCTCCGGTACCACCGTTTCCGATCGGAGAATTGGATCTGTCTGATGTATTACCCGTCACAGCCGTTGCTGCATCACCCCATCCGTCATCCTGCCAAAAAATCACATTATAAAGACTCTCCTTTCAAATATAATTATATATTTCCGTGCATATTTTCTATTACTCACTCATATACGGAGAAAAATACATTCATTTGCCAAACATAAGTACATTACACAAAACTAAATCACTGACCACTTCATTCGTTCCGTCAGCAGATGTTCTTTTGGTGTTCGTGATCGTAAACAATTACTAGGTATGTTTTATAACGTTAATGTTTTTGCTTTGTGTGTGAATGAAATAATTTCTACGACTCACGACGATGCGCGACTAACTCCATTTCATTAGTGATTAATTCAGAGACAAAACTTCATACGGATATACAAAAAGTTAGAGCGAGGCAATGCAAGGGAATAATGAAAACGATATTATGGAATAGATGGAATGGAGGATTGAATGAAAGTGAAAATGAATTGCATGCAATTTGTCGGTGTGACAGACAGAAAGGGAAATCGTTCAGATTGCTACAAGTCTGCAAGAGAATGAATGGGATGATCTGCTTCACTGTCGATGGTTCCAGATAAGGAAAAGACAAGACAGGACAAGCTGAGAGATCATCAGCAACAAGATTACACGATGGTGGAAATAGATATAGATATATTCATCCTCCTCACAAAACGAGACAACAGACCTGCTGTCATTGTCAGCCTCCGCTCTGTGCGCAGAATGAATCTTCATGAGTCAGTGATCATCACTGAATACGACTTTGTAGTCAACGAGAAGAGATTTAATTTACATCGTGGTATCTCTAATGGAATAGTTTGCGGTATGAATTCGTCAACTTAAGAATCTTAAGACTTCTTGAGTGGATTTACACACCAAAGTAAAATGCAGTAGTTTAAAAGCTACGCATTAAGTTCACATCAGAGAACATGCAACCGCACGCCACACACTACGTCACACAGGGTATACAATCCTCAGTGTATCAAACAGAAAATAATAAAATACATTAGAGGTAGCTATAGACAGAACAGCTCACCTGGGGGAGGATTTGCACTTCGATGACTTCATGTCCGTCTCTTGAAGAGCCACGATTGTTGTCCGGGCCCTGTGACGATATATGCTCCATTATCTCACTGCCATGACCACTCTCCGGTGTTTCCAACAGAGGTTCTTCACGCCTTGCGTTTCTCCCGGATCTACTGTCAACCACAAAATGCATTTATTATTCAATTTATCCATCCATGCATTATTAGTTTCCCTTTTCGAAAATGAAAAATGTATCTTTTCTAAAAATCGCAGTTTTTTAAATCCAGGAAAGCAAAATATCAGTAAAGCTAAGGGAAATTACAGCAGTACCTGGTGGTACCTCTACTGATAATATTATGTAATGTAATTTACCATGATTCATGATCATAAATAAATATTAGCCCTAAGAGAAAATAACCACTAATACATAATTAATAATTCCACCGTGTACCCACATTGCCACATTCTCATCTGCAGTACCGTTCCCGTTCATCTTAAAAATAACGGGGGAAAACCACACAAAAAATCAAACCAATTCCCTATACCCATTTCGGAAAGGTTACCTTACAGTAGACAAATATTCACGTATAATTCTTTAAATCATTACATACAGGAGATATCACAGAGAGCAGACCTGATCAATACTTACAGAGAATTAGAATGGGAAGATGAGATACTGTTGCAGACACCAGACACCATTTACAATGTAAGGTGAAATGAAAGCCCAGATTTCCTGCTTGTTTATGCAAATACCGACAACCACAGACTCGAAGACTTCTTTACCTCCTCCCTATCCACTCGGTTGCTCTACACCTAAACAATGAATAATTTGATATCCCTTGTACATACTTAGAAGTATTTTAAGTGTGATGGGATGCTGTTATCCCTGTCTGCTTTGTTTACTACACGATGCAGTCAATTCAAACCTTTACTTAATATAAATATAAATTTTCGCTACTTTATTAGTAGTAGCTATGATGCAGTGCTTTGTATCCCTAGATAGAAGTTGGATGTGGCTGGGCTGGATACATTTGACAAACAACAATGCTTTGAAATAATCTCTTGCTTCAACCTTCTTGAGTTACATGGGAGGATTAGATTAAACCCGACAAATACTTTTACAACGTAAGAACACAGCACATTACTCCTTTAGTGCGGTGCTGTTGCAGTGTAATAAATGACAATGACACAAAACACGTATACCTACGCTAAACACAAGTTTCTCATAATCAGCTACATGATAGCCTAATAAATTTGTCTAGACACCGTTCTTGGACAGCTTTTGGCCAATTACAGAATAAATTATGTTCCTTTAACAGCTACTGAATGCAAACATTCTTCGAAAATAATTAAGTTTCCTCTGTATGTAGATACAGCTAATGAATCATCACGTTCTTTTACATATGCATCATAAAATACCAGAAAAGCGGTACACCATCATATTTGTCAAATTAATTTCATACCTCATTTCAAAGAACATTCTTGCTAAATAAAGCATACATATGTTTATTACGTCTGCACTTAATATCTGCTACAATTACAAGAGAGAAATAAGATCAAACTTGACATAAAAATGCAATTTCGGGAAGTATTAAAAGATTTTAATACAAGTTGGCATAAGGGCCAACGGCAAAATTTGCTGGAAGTTGCACAAAACTTGTTTAGGTACATATATCACTGTAATAAAAAATTTATTTTATACAGGTACTACAAGTGATAGAAAATTTTATTGTCCACATGAAATGCTTTCCGCTGGAGGTAAAGAGACCAACCCGTTTAACAGTTGTCAGTGTTTGCTCCGAGCTATAAACGCATGTATGTGATAGTTTATAAAATATTCTCGTCCTCTTTCTTCCTACATTAAATCGAGTCAGAATGTAAACAATTTGCTTTCTTAAGTCTGTTTGTGAAAATTATTAAAGCTTTATTGTTTATTTTGCAGTTTTTTAGCGTTTTGTTGTTTATAAAATACTTGCAGTTACTTTTCTCCACCAAATCAACACATAATAATTTATCTGCAAACGTTTTTTGATAAAAATTTAATAAACACATGTTAGGTACGTGCTACGAGTTATAGTAACATAAACCTATTATATTTATTGCGTAAAAGAACTTGAGATTCAATTTTATTATATTATGAAGACAATTTCGGTGTGTGTATATAATGTAAGTACTGTGTTAAATTATATTATACTCTTATTTACATTTACGACAATTATTTCGCTCTGTCGGACATAACAAACAGACGAGATACTGCAGAAGATAAAACAAAGCCCGACAAAATGATTCCTCTAACAAAAACTGAGACTTTTGCAATTGTACAATTGTACTAGAGTCTAGTAGTGTGTCTAGTAAATTGTAAAAAAGGAAAAGAGTTATTCATCTAATATCTAGAACGGTAGTGAGTGGATGGTGAGACATAAAATTGTGGCATAAAAAGCACGTGTGAAGAAATGTACTTTTCTTATTATCTATACAGGAGCAAACCCAACATCATCACTAAAACCAAATTGCTCACGGCATGCAAAATACGAACAGAACGCAATTACATTATTAAATTACATAGACATCTAAAAAGCTGACATCATATATTAAACATGAAATGCAATAAAGACAAGAACTCATCTCATCTCTCGCAATTCAGATTCAGAGCAAAACATAACTCAACATCAACACCTGTGTATATCCACACACATATTCTACTTAGACATGTAAGTGTGAACTATAAAACTAACCACTTGCTTTCCACGCACAAGAATCATTGAAAATATCATTCTTAGCACATACACAGGTAGGTATAGACGATCCATCAGTGTAATTGGGAAAACTAGAAAAGAATCCCTACACACTAAAACACAACACAAAGCTACCCACATCCACTTTACATGTCCATCCATTCAATTTACATTGAAATATTTTCTATTTCATTTTCATTTCTTGTCACGGTGTTCTAAAAGAAAATGTATGTACCTACCACTCTACTTAGATCTGCTCCTATAACAAATCTTTATAGATTCTCCAATAATACTATTATTTAATATTTCAAGAATTGTAATAAACAGGTATATCTTTGCATGTACTACATACGTATTGTGCTGTATCAATTATTTTTATAGAACAATGTGCATGGTAAAATACGAGTGAGAACAAGCTGACATTGTACAATGATACTTTTTACGGTACGGTGCAGACAGTGAATATTATTTAGATTGACATGGAATGAAAATAACCAGACTCTCATACTACGCTCTGTCTCTCCAACAAAGATTTAAAAGGAATTGCATACTCTTAAAAACAAATCAAAAGACTCCCACCATAATCTCATTAAACAGTAAATTGTATGCTTACATACAAGTTATACAACATAATACTCGGGTTTACAGAAAGATTGTTCTTACTAAATAAGCATAATACTGCACAATCACATTGTTTCCCTACGTACATAAAACATGTAAGTATAATCATGCAGAACTCGTCGTTAGAGAAAGTTAAAAGTAAAATATCATTATTATTATTTAAAAAAGAAGAATGTAGCAGTACTGTCTATCTGTCTGCATGATTCCTATATATGCTTGTTATGTACTTTGTGTACATCCGAGAGAAGAGGTCATTTTTCTTTGTTCTAAAACTCGACTCATAATAACTACGAACTAAGAGACAAGTACAGTACGAATGTAGTAAATGCATATACACGTTAAGAATATACATACAATTTATTATACGACTGCTACGCTCCGTGCTATTAACTTTTGATTGTGATTCACATGCAATTGGACACACACTACTCGAGAAAGACTTTTTGGTCGGACAGAAGAGAGCGGAGAGTTGTTTTATTATTTGAGTTCATGCATAGTGCATAATGCTTATATAAAATATCTCCACTACTATATATATAAGATGCATAGCCTACCTGCACACATAGAAAATTCATAATAACCAAGGAAAATAACACACAAACTGACAAAGTTATTATATTGAGTGAGTGGAGTGGAATGATCGAGGGAATAAGATAACAAGCAGAACGAACTCACCATCATCATATCAAATCCTATAGCGAACCGAACACTTTTACATTACACGGAAATGGTAATGCAATGCTGCAATGGCAATAATGTACAAATGTACTGGTATTTTATATTTATAAGGAAGAAGATTGAATATCTGTGTATATGGGTATGTCCTAGTGGTGGTATGTTTATATATTTCCAAATCTAACACTGCACCACCATAATTTCATTCCTTCTTTCTCCTGCCACCATCACCACCACCACCGGTATAGGATGAACTCAACACGAAGAACCAAAACGAACGAAATGATCCAATCCAACAACACAATAACAAAGGCCAGAACAAAAACACAAGAAGCAAAGACACAGACGACACTTGTCACAGAATGACAACTTCACTGTCACGACACGACAGAGAGACAGAGACACACCGAAGAAGAAGAAGAAGAATGTTCTTCTGTCTTCTTCTCCAACTACAACTCCAAAAGTTTCGCTCAACGCAAGTCATGCGAATGATTGTACATTCTTAAACTTCAACTTCACTTTTAATTTTACTTTTTAAACCCACCAACTACTTCAATCTAAAAATCACCACTACCAAGTGTAATCTAAGTACTAGTGTCTCTATTTTGTCTATTACTATACTACTATACCTATTTAAATTTATGTTATATATAAAACTGCGTACACACATTCACAAAACCATTATTATTACACTTGCTTGGTGTTCTGTGTGTATAAACTGCATGTATTATTCTGTCTCCCTATACAATTCGTCGTCTTATTCTTATTTCCATTACGACTCATCGTAGTAAGGTAGGTATATATATATATCTAAATTCTGAACGTGTCTTGATGTATGTAATCAACATCAACGTCTCCGTCGAACTAAACTGAAGTTGTTAAAGAGTTAAAGCGAGAATGTTGTGAGAATGATGAATGCCCATGTGTGAAGGAAGGTGAAAAGAAGGTGTCTCCTCCTCTTCTGTTACTAATGCAATCTAATGTAATCTTAAATCTCTTACTTGTTGTAGTAACGTGCTCTTAAAGAGAAACATCTGTGTGAGGAGAATGAGAGAATGATACTCCTCTGCCTTTTCTATATACACAACACACTATGTACCACTACTACTACAGATAATAAATGTTAAGACAAGATGAAAACATTACTACACACAATAACAATTTGATTTCCTCTCTAAGGAAGTCTTTACTGAATGGTGACTTTACCTAGACTGAATCTAAACTGATGGAATGCCTAAGATTATATTATACTAGCAACATTGTATGAACCTTTTCCCTAGCCACAAGAAGCTCTAAAGCTACATACTACATAGCTACGCAATTCCACGTCATAATATAGCTGGGACTTTTACATTAACATTATATAATATTATTACTCCTATGAAGAGGTAAGCAAGGAGAGCTATGGTCATGTTCCTGAAGCTCTGAGAACTTTTACTACTTAAGCAAGCACACAGAGACAGGTAAGTAACATGATTATGGTTATATAAGACTTAGAAGAGTATATAAAGAAAGACATGAAGAAAACGTAGTAGTGGTTGTAGTAAGTAAAGTACAAGAGAGGTAGTCTGGTTGGTGGTAGTTGGAGATAGCAAATGCAATAAAGCCACGACTAACCTGTGAGTGTGGGAACGGTGATGATTCTTGTGATGATGCCGGCCGGGGAGAGACAAGGAGACAACGCTTCCACCTGTGCCACCGTTGAGTCCGTTCCCACCTCCTCCTACACTCAATGCTGTCCGTCGAGAACGATTGCTGACTTCACTGAATCCACTCTTGAGTGACTCTGTGTCCATTGGGATCCAAGCCACCGGTGGACTCATTTACGGTCCACCCTCCACCAAGTTCACAATTTTATAATTCTTTCTTTTTAACAACAATCTTCCGCTCATCCGTATCCGTCATACAATGTTTTTATCTTGTCGTCACGTCACACACAGGCTTCTATGTATAGGATACGGGAGAACTGCATGTAGAAGTGCCTCACGAGTATATGCCTATAGAAGAAGTTGCTTAGGCTTCACCTTTCCTCAAAGTGAAGTTAATTAGCTGCAGCAGTGGATCCAATTAGCATCTTCTCATCACCTAAACAAAACAAAAAATGTATTTAGTACATGTATCACGTATATATACATTATTTATTAATTTATACCACTACCGTTATCTTATAATGATTTGTGTACATACACAATACACATATATAGAGAAATCGCCATGTTGACTGCGTTTATGAACCTGTTTATACACTAATATGTGAAATAATTTAAATCAGTCAGTTAACTCTCGGTTTGTAGGAAATTAACACTCTCGTACTAATCGTTTCAGGTCAACAGAAAATCTAATGGGACAAATTGCAAATACACACATTCACTTACCCACTGAGACACACGAGTGAAGTATCAGTTCACTAAATCTAGTAACGCATAGCAGAATTCACTCTCGCACCTCATTCACATTTAAATTCGAGGCTAGAGACATATGTTTAAACATGCTCTAACTATTTACGTATACACAGAGTGCTGTCGTGTATGTACTTTCGTATACGCAAAATCCTTCAAAGAGACAGACAGAATTAAGACAAAATATATTCTACAAGCATAGCATCTCAATGAGTTGAGTTCGAATTCGAGTAAGAGAGAATTCGGTACGGAACGAATAGTAATAGAATATAGTTTAGTTTAATTAGCTACTTCTTGGAGGGATATAGCCTGAGTGTTATATAGTAGCATTTATCCTGAATGAGGTTTTCCCTAGATACAAAATGCAAGATCCAAGGATAGTTAGTTGGTTGATAGTAAATGTGATGTAATGCTAGTGGAACTCATTCTCATTAGGTTAGTGAAAATGCCATAAAAATACCACGAGCCAAAGGAAGAGCGAGAGTAGTATGAAAAAGAAGATCCAATGCCAAGTACACGACTCACAAGGGAGTCATTGTCGTTCTACACGTTGTATACAATACATATAATATGTATAATGTGCATACATAATAACTCATCTTGAACTACTCCATATAAATGCAACACTATACCTCACTAACTCTAAACTCTAAAACTATACACACATCTAATACTATAAAGGCAGTACATTATAATAATGCTCTGTGTATGTACAAAATGCAGTATACTTGTTTTTATGCAAGCTACCGCTTTACAAGACACGACTTCGTTTATAACGTATGTACTATAAGACCTATATAGAATCTATATACATAGTCCAGGTCTTATAATATTATGCTATTAACTAAATATACTAAATAACATGCACAAAGCTAAGAGCTCTAGTATTTATCGTATATTATCTCTTTATTCATGTTGTCTCTCGATAGAAAATAAAATAATATTATTAAATAGTAAAGCAATAATATATAGACTGAGACTTTAACTGACTCTGTGAGTTCCTTCGCTTGTCTCTATATAAAACAGCACCAGTCTCAGTACAAATAGATTTGCATAAAAGTAATCGCGGACGGATATTCCATGTAGAATGGAGCGTAAAGCTAAGTAAAGGTATATAAAAGTATACAATAGGCATTGCTAATAATAATGCCAGTAGTATATAGAGAATAGAATCATATTATGAGGTGGTTAGAAAAAGCCTTGTAGTTACACACCTCTATATCCACAACACGCCACAGATATTGAGCGTGGAAGTCATATCATAGTAAATCTACCCACTCTGTGTTCGTTTTTCTCCTGTAAGATATTCTCACTCACTCAACTTGGCTTATTACAAGAAAACAGGCTACAAAATAAACTTTTAACTCACACAACACGTAACATGATGGAGATACACCAAGAAAGATACCCATGAACAGCTCGTCAACGAACGAACTGTGTTCCTCCCTTAACTTATAGCTTTACCCTATCCTCTTTAAGTCTAATCATGACCCGTGCTTTGAAGCTTTGCTATAAAATTATAAGACTAACCTTAACTCTTCCACTAAAACTCTGTACACACACAAGGCGAAGGAAACGCTAAAAGGAAAATACGCCACAGGTCTTTGTAATGTGTTAAAAGTGTAAACTGTACGAAATTTCACAGTGAAACCCACTCGCATAGCATCACTCTGCAATAATGCTTTAACACAACGTAGGACGTACGCTAACTATTTACTATACCTACATAATTCTATTTAGCAGGTAGGTAGGTCTAGGTAGTAGTAGCTAAAGCTATATAATATTATAAATTGCAGGTAAATGCTATTATATATTATTCTTTGTAAGTTAGTACTCCAACTTTAGTAATAGACATGCACACCACATGTTAATGCGTGTAGTTAAATACTCAGCTATAAAAAGTAGACAGAGAGAGAGACAGAGAGAATATAGAAGGACACAACCATCATACCTGTCGTTTTACAGTCTGTCTTTTTCTTTTTGTACACACAAGTTGAAAGCAGGCATATATAGTACAGATACAGTTTACTACTCGAATAAAATATGCCTATATAGTTTAATACATGAAGAAAAGTAAAGGTAGGTACATATAAGTATTCCACTCATTTCTCTGTTCTTATTATAAATGTGACATTAAACATATTATAATCCTTAACCAGGTTACGCTTCTTTGGGCAGGGAGAATTGTAAAATTAAGTATTTAAGTACTTAAGCCATTTGGGTACAGGTAGACGGATTATAATGGTTGGTCAACCTTTATAATCCTTCGTACCTAACTCAGGTAAGAAA
>JABASD010003237.1:0-21216 GCA_019776165.1 Pogonognathellus flavescens
GAATACGTTTTAAAGTTATTGATAATTTAGCATTCGTGCTCATAACTGGGTGACTTAACTTCATTCTCTATTCACTTATTTTTAATGAGCTCCTTTATGTAGTTTGAAACAACTGAATAAAAATCAATAATTATGAATGAATTATCATTATGTGCAGAAAAATGTTTATTTGTCATATGGAATGAAATATCTAACGAAATATCAACACAATAATAATAATAACGAATAGTGGAATTGACTTAATTAGTTACAATTATAATGTTATCTGCGAAAGTCTCATAACAGTTCTGGTAGAAATAAATACATTATGGACTTGCAAGTTCGGAAGTTCAGACAGTTAGCACGCATTACTGTTGACATGATGTGATAAGTTTTGCGTTTCCGACTGAGGCTGAACAAAATTCTCACGAATACCGAATTTAAGTAGCAAATAAATTAAGACGTGTAATAACAATGTGACGCTTATAATATTATAGTGCATACGACGGTACTTTTATATTATTGAACTTTAAGGATCGTTTAAAATACTACAACTACGTGTTTTCATATGTTACTGTACATATCAATCAGATAATGAATTGAGACTTCTTCTATTTCTTCTTCTTCTGCCCCTGTGTCCACGGAAATCCTCTGTAATAAAGGAGATCCTGAATGTTATGACTAATGTTGTAAGCGTTGATCATGGCTGCTTCTCCGAAAATGTCACATATTTCTCTGTTTCGTCTCCCTGAAGTTCAGACATTAAGACATTCATTATTGACAAAAATAATTCATTAAACTGGATTGTTTGCTTCAATCAATTTTTATATATACAATATATTCTTACCACTTCTACGATCCTTTTTCTTGGGTTTTTTCGATGCCTTCGCATTTCCATTTCCATTCTGCAGTTTAGAATATATTTATAAATACATTTATAAATGGAACAAAGAGGTAGAAGTAGAAGTTTTTAGCATGTCTATTGCAATAAATACAAAATACTATTCTGTGACAAAGAAAGAAACGAAAATAACTTTGGGATGAATTTAACAGGCAAATCAAATATATAAATCTAATTGTGACTTTGCGACGTAGTGACTTACATTCATTATATTGCAATATCACGTTGGGTTCTGTTCACTAAATACTGAATATGTTCAATTACTAAATACTATTTAGCATTACTTTAAGTAAGATTCTGAACAATCACTAATGCAATGTCATATACCTAAAAAATTTCAATTGCACTGTTTCCGGTGTAATCGGAAGAAGCGCAACAGAAAATGTTGTTAGTTTTTATACGTAGTTTATTTACAACGAAGCATGTGTTATTTTAGTCTTCGCTAAACTACAAGTTTTTATCTATTTATTTATTTAGTATGGATTCAGTAATATCCCTTGTAGATGCCTATCATAGTTGATTACGAAAGTTTGCAAAATATGAAAGTATTGTGATGGTGTTTGACAGAAGAGATTGTTAAATCAATAATTATATTTGTATTAGGTGGGTGTAACTACTTCAAGTAGTATAATCCGCAATATAATTCCAGTAGCTATTCCAACTTTTCATATGGGCTGTTTGGTCAATACTTCAAGTTCAATACTACTTGGAAATCAATATATAAAAACCATAATGAGTATTATAGAGGCAAAGGTCATTGATGGTGAATTGAAGAATGACACTAGGATTAAACAACCGAAAGTGTAAGTTTTAGACATGACAAAATGACAATCTCTCCAATTATCAAACATGTAAAAGTCATACATTGTAGCATAATATGCAAATGGGTGCATTTAATACAGGATTATAAAGTCTAATGTGAAATGTGAACAGTAAAGACAAAATAAATTGATTCCGCCAAAAAGACGAGTAGTCACACCAATTTTTTATTAACAACTAAAAATCTACAAAATAATTAGCATGGTTCATCATTCGTATATCATTTCTACTACTGTAATGATATTTCTCTACGACCCTTTAATACAAAAATAATAAATTCTATTTACTAGGAATATACCCCCGAATGTGTTCCAGATCTTATTCAGTCCAAACGAGTGTTTTTCATGAACTTCAGTTCTCACAATCAGTCAAGTAGGTATTCAGAATTTTTGATCACGAAAAAAAACTCATTGCATACATACAGGTACTGTGGAAGGAGGACATTGACGAGACAGACTATTAAGTAATTCTTTAACTGTAAATTCTTTAAGTGAACTTTCCTAGTGGAAAATATTCACTGATTGCCGTTTGGCTCCTCACATATTGGAGGCGGCGCCTCCGATGTGGCTGCCAGGCTCAGTGGTCTTAAATTTTTGTGCAACCACTTTTCTATATTGATAAACCATATCAAAATTAATATGATGATTGTCAAAAGCAGTTTATGTTTTAAATAAATGGATCCATTTTATACTTCTTTGAATGGATCTTCTCAGACTTCTTAGTCTTCTTCTTTTTCTCCATTGTCCACTCTTCATCGTCTTCCATGTCCTCATAAGCATCGTCTTCAGATCCCAACTCAGTAGTTGACTAAAGAATGAGAACATTTAAAATGAATACAATATTTTTATACAGTTACTATCTAACAGAGAAAAAGCATTTTAAACACTGTGATTGTAAATGTGTAAATTGATTTTTACCTGCGAGTTGGATTCCGCATTTTGGCTGGTGCCCGGTTTAGGTTCTGAGGTGGTAGCGTTGTTACTACCACTAGCAGCGGCCAAACGCCTGCTTGCTACTCTGGAGCTGTTTCGGCCCATTCCCATGCACTTTTCCAAGTGTGGTGCAAAGCGTGCAGCAGCCAAAGTCCGATGACAATTGGGGCATTCGCACTCGTAGTTATACTTCTTAGTCAACGGTTGACCAAAAATGTCATATCCAGGAGCATCCACAACCTTCAACTCAGGAGCAACATCTTCAAGTACCCCCAATACATCAAATTCACCCCACCTTAGCCGTCTCCCCACTTCCTTTCCAATGTAGAACAGTTCTTCATCCAGAATGAAGTCGATCAAATGGTCAATAGACAATTTCAATGTCTCCTATGAATCATGTCATGCAGAAATTACATAATTAAACTGTGACCAATAAAAATTAATACTATAGCAATTATGGCTTTCCGGGTAAACTTACCGAATTTGCCACCGGCTTCCCCATTACTCCGTCTCTGTACTCCGTATCTTCCACTCACCAGTGCGCCCGCAATCTGCAGAGCTAGAAAATGAAAATCAGTTAACAGTGATTATTTATTCACCTAGACATTTTATTCCACTTGCATATATAACGATATCTTCAGCTGTCAGGATTGTAAGATATAAAATTGACAAACACTGCATAAAAACCGAAACAATGAATAATCAATAAAAAACGGAAACAAATTATAAGACAGCTCTCATCTTAATAAGACGTACGTTGTAATGACTTATCTCGTATCTTTATCTGTGGATAGTTATCTATCTCAATTAAAACATGCAAATATTTAATGTGTTTTAGCTTCTTGCCAAATATCAAAAGGAGATTGCCTTTATGTCTACTTGCTGCAATCTGTTTCTCAATCAATAACGAAGCTAGCGAGTAGCGACTGAGCAACTGCAACAATAAATACCTACTCATCACTAAAATACAGAAACCATTGCAAATCTTCCAAATTCAAAATTACTGTTCAGAGTGTGCAGACTTTTACATAGGTATGTTTTATGTCGCACATCCTTACTAAAACTAACAACTAAACTGTTGCATGTATTTTTAAAGACAGTTATAATTACAATGATGACTTTTATTAGAGAAAATGAAATATATCAGCTGCAACTATAAATGTTAGTTATTACCTTTTGCAATTTTAAATGAGATCAAACTCGATAACGGTCAGCACAGTCTCACAGTTTGGCTGAGACTGTCTCAGACCAATCGATTGTGCTAGTGACTGACGTATTCATGACATTCTGTGCTATGTACAGTAACACAGAAGACACAGATCAGTAAAACACGAAGAAGATGATGTATGATGTATCAATCTACTGCTTGTAATCTGTGTACAATTTAGAAAATCAATACTGTGCAAACTGTGCATGCGATTTGGTATAATTACTATTCCGCCAAACGCAGACTCAAGGAGCTCTACGCAATTTCAGTGGCAATAAATTCGCGAAATCATGTAGCCATACATTTCATAGCAAACGACATACGCTACAATAAAGATGGGACTATGGGATGAACAGCATGAAACAAAGTACTGTTTATTTTACCAAAAAGGTTGAAACATCTCATTCATTTTGGTTACAAATTATTATGACTGATACGGATTTCTCCATATGATGTTTATAACAAACAAACCAATCTTTGACTTGCAAATTATCATAAATTTAACTATTAAAAATGCCTGCATGTCAGTTAAATTTTGCTTTTACATCGCAATCCGAATTGTAAAAATTATTGGGAGTAAACCGGTACAAAACAGTGGAAATAAACATCGTGATTTCGTAATTGTACTATTTAAAACAGTGAATAAGAACGCACTGTTACAAAATTTAAATATTTGTTTATTTTCACAATAGTTTAACTTAGTTCTAATTTAATTGTTACATGGTAGTGTGGTATTCCTTTTAGGTCGTTGTTACTACAAAACCAATCGTATACACGTATGCAGAAATCAATTTATCGTTTAATTTCATAGTTTTTATATTATGGTTTGTCATAATATATACACAATGACACCCTCAAACCCAGAATGCTTGTTTAAAGAGCAAAGGTCATGAATTAGTTAACTGATTGACCCCATCTTTGAATTTCACCTCACACAAGACGCCAAAGTATAATGTGTCCCTAGTTTGCATGAATTATCTTTTGTATTTCTGACTTCTGGAGTTAAAGCTCGTCGTGACGGATTCAACATCCGCATAAAACATCTCACGATGTTTAATAACATCTCACAATATTTAATAATATTATTATGCTTTAAAAGCACAATTGTATTATGTAACATAATATTTAAGAAGTAGGTACGTAGAACTACAACTAATGATGTGTGAATGTGTAATAAGGACCAAATGACACATACAAAGGTCGGTTCGAGGGATTGTAATATTATGATTCATGTTTGCCAAAAAATCAGCATCCAATTTTGTCTGTATCAACAAAATTGGTGTGCAAATTACCATACATTGATTTAATAGGGGTTTATTTGATTAATTAATTATCGTGTAAAGCTTAAAATTTAACCTCTCAAGGATATTTTGAATCATTGCGTGGTAGACGGATTACGGAAGTGGTAATCAACGCATTGTTATGTTGATAGAGACGGAAGCGGTCCCATCTCTATACAGGTGTGGCGAAAACAAACGGCTACCTGTCGGTGGACTATTGTAGTGCCTACTGCCTAGTGCATGTAGTCTTTATCGCGGTTAGGTATTATTCATCACCATAGCCCAAACAAACCAAACTCTATTTTGACTCATCGCATTCCAGGCAGTGCAGGTGCAGACTACGGACTTTTTGTACTAATAATGAACGACTGAAGCTTTATAAGTTGTTCATATTCATAATATGATTTCGGGCATCTAAAATTTTGTTAAAATATTCATTCTGTATCTATAGAAAGCTTTTGATTATTGACTGAACGAAAACATCGTACCGGTTGTTGTTATAATTGTAAATTGTGTAACTGTCAGCTTTAAGTTGACGCTGACCTGTTAGTATTTATATTCTTCCAATGACGGTTACACTTATACCGATACCGATCGATTCACCGAATAAACAAATCAACCTGTTAAACCGTGCTATCAGAATACCGCGGATGTGATTATTATTATTGTTTGCCATCACATCTATATTTAATAGGTAGATTCAAGTTAACTGCCAGAGACCGAGGTACGTAAAATTTTTGAAATTACTTGCTATTAGATATGTTTATCTTAATATACAACCATAAATACTAATACTACATTTCGATGAGAAAAATAATAATAATATTAACTATATAGTTAGGTATTTTAGTATTTTAAGTAGACTTTACTCTTTCATTGTTCATAGTTTCTTAAGATATATTATAGAATGCAATAAGAAAAGTTTATAACCTCCAGTCCAGTTGCCAGTACTAATACGATTTACATGTATGTAGTTGAATTTAATATTTTGTGCGGCCCTATGAAAATAATCGATGTTCGTATTTTAATTACAGGATGGAACCAAAAATATGGCTGCTTGTTCTACTAATGTCTACAATTGCTGTGTCACAAAATTTTCCTTTCAACAACAATAATAATGTCAATAGGGATTTCAATCCATTTAATCCACCACCTCCGACTCGGGAGCCTAACTTTTTCGAATCAGTGAGTCCGCAAAGAGAAAGGGATAGGGATCCATTTAACCCTTTTAATAACCCCGGAGGATCAAGAAGAGACTTTGGAGTTTTTATTCCAGATAATTTTAATGTCCCAATTGAAGAGAAACAGTGTCCATTGGGCTGGAATGAGTTTAAGCAATCTTGCTACAGATTTGTAAGATCTCCTGTTCACAATCGGGAAGGTGCCCGTAGAAACTGCCAGGTAATTAAATATATTGATATTATTTTGTTGTGGGTGTCTATGATATCACAGTGTCAATACTTATATTAGTTAGTGTTGCTTTTTCAGTTTGTTTATTAATAATGAGATATTTGTTTGTATTTGAAGGTTATTGGACAGTATGCTGATTTAATTAGCATTAACAATGCCGAAGAACATGCATGGGTTGTAAAAAAATTGTTGGCCATAGATCCTCAACATCATCTTTGGTATGTGTCTGCAAAAAGAAGTTCCGTCGGTGCAGCGTATGTCAACGCCGATGAAAGTCAACTGCTTAATTTAGAGGATGCCTTTCTGCCAGATCAACCTACACCGTCATATATAGTCAACAATTTTCTGGCTTACAGGTTAGTATGAAATAAATGAATTTGTTACGGTGATAATAATGTGTCTTTGTGTATTATAATTTCTATGAAATGTCATTTTATTATAGTTTCTCAGACCGGAGAAGGGTTTGGGGCTTGCTGAATGTACCTGGAAACAATCTTCATTATTATATTTGCGAAGTTCCGCTTGCATATGTCCCAAACATAATCGTGGATAATCGGGATTTTAGTTATGGTTTGGAGATAGATGACCCTAAGAAAGTACCGAAAGGTCCACATTTTATTCAAGAGCCAAAAACTGAAGTCTTCGATTTATCACGCAATGTTTTGCGTACTTATATATCTCTTAAGTAATGAATTTATTTGTCTAAACTACATTACACGTGATAGAAACCTAAAGAATTAACTAAAAACTATGCAATTGTTTATGACGAGTTGAAATGTAATTATTTTCTTTTGTTAAAGTTGTTTGGCTGGAGGATGGCCTGCTCCCACGTATAATTGGTTCAAAGAAGAATACATAAATAACACATTAGTGTCAATACTTATTGAACCTCTGAAGGAACCTAAGTATACCGTCAGTGGAGGATCACTTATTATTGACACACCGACTCAGAAAGACGACCGTGGAAGTTATCATTGCGTTGCAGAAAATATGTTCGGTTCTATTATGTCCGAGACTGTTTCGTTGTCATTTGGTTACATTGGCGAGTTTATTTTGACAAGAGGCACTGAATCAAGTAGCCAATATTGGGGAAAGGCCATTTTCTGCGACCCTCCTCAACACTTCCCTAGTAAGTGATTTTACAGCACACTACTTCCAATTTTATTCGTTAAATCTGTAAAATGAATGTCTAATTATTTTTTTCGATTCCTACTTCTAGGCATTCATTACTATTGGTCTAGAAAATATTTTCCTAATCTTGTGGAAGAGGATCAAAGAGTATTTGTTTCTTACGATGGCAATTTATACATATCAGCTGTAGACGTTAGTGACCAAGGAAACTATAGCTGTAATGTACAAAGCACTGTTTCTAATTCCGGTAGAAACGGTCCCCTATTTAGTCTTCAAGTAACACCTAATGGTACGTAACTTCATTTATTAAATATTATACAGTGATAACTAATATTATACTTATAATTAATATCATTTATACTTGTTTGTTGCAGCTAATTATCAACAGCTAAGGTTTCCAAACAATTTCCCGAAGGTTTTTCCAGAAGCTCCCAGTGCTCACGGTGAAGTGAGATTGGAATGTGTTGCTTTTGGATAGTAAGAAATGCATTTATATTTTAGTAAAATAAGCTTAGGTATAATTTTCATCATAACTGTTAAAGGCACATCAATTTCAAAATCAATGAATTGCATTTTAGTCCTGTTCCTTCATACAATTGGACTCGACGTGGATCCAGTCTTCCTAGAAGTGCCATTCTTTCTAATTACAACCGTGTCTTAACTATTCCCAATATTACAGTTGAAGATCAGGGAGAATTTTCATGTAGAGCAAGCAACAGTCGCATGTCAATTGAAAGCCAAGTAACCTTAAGCATACAAGGTGAGTACCCCGCATACAATAAATTCAATCATTCGAATATTTTATTTTATTGTGTTTTTTGTGTTTTTATTATTATTTTAGCCGCACCACAGTTTACTATTCACCTTGAAAACCGGCACGTCGACAAAAATTCGGATCTAGTGTGGACATGTGAAGCATTCGGGATTCCGGATGTGTCATATCAATGGTATCGTAACGCAAGGCTACTAAACATGGAAACTCTTCCTTCAGAAGATATTGGACGCTATAATATTCAAGACAATGTCTTAACAATAAAAGGGTTAGATGAAGAACGTGATGCAGGAATGTACCAATGCAGAGCCAATAATTCTTTAGCTGCAAAGTTTTCATCTGGACAGCTTCGCGTTTTGCGTAAGTATTATTGTTTTATATCTTTAGCCACGTCAATTTGATTTTCTAATGTGCAATCGTATAAAGTTATGGATTATTACTCTCAGTTCTACGCCCCAGCTTTAAAAAGAAACCGTTGGATAGTGAAATTCTTGGTGCGGAAGGAGGAAACGTCACTATAAAATGTGAACCAGAAGCAGCGCCGAGACCAGAATTTTTGTGGAAAAAAGACGGAAATATCATCGGAACTGGAGGACGTCGAAAAGTGCTTCCAAATGGAAGTTTACTGATAAATCCTGTATCACGAGAAGACCAAGGAATTTTTACTTGTCTTGCAAGAAATATCAAAGGAAGTGACGAGAGCTCTGGTAGACTAACAGTACTGAGACGTCCTAAATTATTAGAGAGGTTGCCTGAAAGAGCCCTGCATGCTGTGGGCGATCAATTGTCTTTGCGTTGTCAAGCTGATGCGGATGAATCTTTGGACATTGCTTATGTTTGGAAACACAATGGTTTACGACTGGATGAGACGATATCGCATCGCGGTAGATTCGATCCCAAAAATGGATTTCTTGAAATTTACAATTTAACTTTGTCTGACAGAGGAGAATATGAGTGTGAAATCAACACGTGGGTTGGAAAATTAAATGATATGACACGAGTGGAGATAAGAGGACCACCTGGACCCCCAGGTACCACTTATTGGTTTACTATGCAGTGTATTTCTACTACTGAGATTTTTCTATTGCATCATCATATTAATATTAAAATAATTTGTACAGGTGGAGTTCAAGCGAGAGATTTGACATCTACAAATGCAACTATCGTATGGACCGATGGGGCAATGAATGGTGGAGAAGCGTTTTTCTACGAAATTCAAGGAAGAACACAGTGGGATCCTGTATGGAGAACACTTGTTCAAAGTAAGTGATTCTACGTACTAAATAATGATTGATAGGATTTTACAGCTATAAAGTATAACTGTAATGTGCTTGCAGATGCCACAGCCCGAGAACATAATCGCTTAAATTCATTGCGTATCGGAGACAGTGGTCGAAAAGAGACAGAATTGATTGGAGTTTTGTCTCCGTGGTCTGCATACGAATTCAGAGTTGCTGCAGCAAATGAATATGGATATGGCCCATTCTCTGCACCTTCTCCTCAGTATAACTCGATGCCATATACACCATTTATTGCGCCAAGAAATGTTGGAGGTGGTGGTGGAAAGACTGGGTCTTTGTCAATTTCGTGGAATGTAAGTACACATATCTATAGACAGCTACACAATTTAGAATTAATTCGCCCGATTGCAGCATTACTTTATTTCATTTTTATAGCCTTTGCCTCCCAAAGATCAAAATGCACCAGGTGTCTACTATAAAATATTCTGGAGGCGGTATAGAGATGTTGAGGAGGAATATCAAACGCTGGTTTTGAAAAAATGGGGCAACATTGGTGATCAAGTTGTCTCAATTCCATCTCAGTACTACTACACTCTTTACGAAGTGAAAGTTCAGGTTAGTTGAAATTCATTTATAGCTAAAAACATTTTATAGTATGGAATGTTACAAGTAAAATGTAGAGCTTAACATCTTTGATTTCTGATAGGCGTGGAATGACTTAGGATCTGGTCCAGAGTCTGAACCTGTTCAAATTTATAGTGCAGAAGATATGCCGCAGGTAGCTCCTTCTTTGGTTATACCTGTACCTTACAATTCAACGGCTATCAACGTGACTTGGGTGCCAGTGGATGAATCCAGAGATAAAATGAGAGGAAAGTTGCAGGGTTACAGAGTAAGAATTCCTAAACTTATGCATTCGTATGATTCCTTTTTCATTTTGGATGGTTATAAATTCCTTTATTTAAACATACATTTTAATCTTTAATAGATTCGGTACTGGTTGAAGAAAGGAACTAATCTGTATGACCCCGAAGCTATAAATTACTTAAGTCGCTCGAAAGATCACAATGCTACTATCAAGGGGCTTATACCCAATACGTATTATTATGTTCAAGTAATGGCTTACAACTCGGCCGGTCCTGGTCCCGCCAGTGAACCTCAATTCGGTAAGATGATATATAACTTTAACTCCTCCGTTTTAACTGAAATGTGGTTGATATCCTTAATTAAATTATATCATGAGATTAATCAATTTTGTTATTCATAGAACGAACTCTGAAAAAGGCACCTCAAAAACCTCCTACAGCTGTAAATGTCATAGCTTTAGATCCTCGGACAATTCGAGTTACGTGGCGTTATGTGGCTCCTACAACAGAGGAAGAGGCACTTTCTGGCTATAAGGTAATTTTATAGAAATTCCGTCTTGAGTCAATAATATCTTGTATAGGCCACCATAATATATATATTGATGTTTGGAATAATTTTCTGTAGGTGAGAATTTGGGATGCGGACCAAGATATTAGTAAGGCAAATGACTCATATGTTCCAATTGGCTCCAGAAGATTGGAGGCAACAATAGGAGGACTAGACCCTGGAAAATCGTATATTCTTCGTGTACTGGCATACTCGTTGGGAGGTGACGGGAAAATGTCTTCCCCCAACCAAGAGTTTATGCTAGGTAAATCTTTAACCTTACTTTTACAATTTTAGATTCTTTTAAGAATTCGTGTATAATTTTTTCCAAATATTTGCAGGTGATCCTCAATCCTTGAGAAGTTCCGGTTGGCAGCTGTCCCCTGAAATTTCTAAAGGAATTGTCTGTATTATCATTTTGTACTTAAATCGGTGCATCAGGTAAAACGTGTTTGCACATAGTAGCCTACTATGTACTTACTCATATTATGTACTTCTTAGCTGTTTTGCTGACTATAATATTCCGTCCATTCCATATCACATACTGTGAGCATAAGTGATGTAAATACATTTTAATTTTTAATAGATCTATGATAGGATAGGCAGACTTTTGATCTTTGTAAAAACATGTTTTACAAGCACTTTGACAATGAAACTTTCAATAGTTTAAGAGAAACATTTTGGCACTACTGATAGTACTGGTACTCTAAATCAGTATCTGACACTAACAAAGTTTGTAGTGTGTGATGATAGAGATATAAATAATATTTCCCTTCTTACTACTACTTAGAATTACTAAGATGGTTTCACTGTAGCCAGATAACTCAGTTATCTTGCTCTACCGTATGAGATTTTTAGAAACTTCGGGGATGAAACGAGATTTCCCTTTTTATAACTGACAGACTGTTTATACTAATAACTATATTCGTGGTAGCTTCTATGAGTAATGAAGTATAGGGGTAAGCATTCCGGTGGTGATTTACATTTTGCAATTATTTGCGATTTCATTTAAAACTCTTATAATTAGTTATTATTAGATTAGAAAATTAGTGACTTAAGAAAGAATGTTAGCATAATTTGATTTTAAACTATGATGGTTTTGTACTTATTAGTATACTGATAAATGAAGTATCTTCGGTATTTTTTGCGTCAAACAAGATTTAGCGTAAATTCTGTCGTACACCAATGTTTATTATATCGTACATGACTGAACTGAGTTATTTAAAGGGAAAGGAGTTCCGAATTCGTTTATCTCGTGTAGCATAATATACTGTTCGTTTCACAGTGGTTGTTGCAATAATATTGCGTATTTATTTAGCTCTCTATATCTAAATTTCTTTTGTTTTGCTGTAATATCAAATTTTGGAACGAATTAACGGACAGTACAACTTATAAGTATTTTATGTGCTCCACTAAAACGCTTTTTAGCCATTTCGTGATGACTATGACATCCTCTAAATATACATCTTATGTATGAACAAATGAATGTAGTTGTAATTACACAGTTAAACAGATCTATTGAGAGAGACATAACCAAATATCTGAATTGTAGATCTAAATCAGGTTAGCTGATAAAAACAGATCGGTGACATTTAATAACGATCTGTTAATATAGTAAGTATTAATTGTACGTTTACATATGATCCATCATAAAATGTGCGATATAGTTTCTTGTTAGTATTCATTACAGAATCTCTATGCATAGCTGAGTTATCAATAATAATAATAATAAGTAGAAAATTATCTAAACGAAATAAGGTGTTCACAGATAAATAAATATGTATAGATGTCCGAGTGAAAACTAAAAACTTACCAATAATAATCTCCGTTTTACTGCCAAATAATCGAAAGAACATCTTAAATCGTCTCAAAGTTCAGTGCTAATAATATTATGTGACAACTCACGATTGAAAACTTGCCTTATCTCACGAAAGTACTATATTATGTTAAAATTAATTCTCATACTCATCATGACTAAAACTAAATGAGTTGACGATATATGCAATCTATTCAAATGACAACTACGATACAAATTTGAGAATTAATGAATATTATAGAAATTATATCTAGAATTGAAAGTTCTGGAGATTGAAGAAATTCCTGTAAGTGTTGTACACGTGTGAAAGTAGAGCAACTAAACTTTATTGATGTATCCGTCCATTAAATCTGTTTTGTACCTCGTAAAAGTATCTGCTACTTAAACTCTTCACACATGTATTTAAAAGCGGAAGACATAATATATAGAGAGGTATAGTTAGTAAAGTGACCCGGTGGCCGAAACATTTAGTGATTTAAACTGACATTGCCTTAACCTAACTAATTATCCGTATTTCTCAACTTTTTAAGTTTTCATTTGCAGCCAGTTATAACTTTACATAACATTTCCCCTAGCAGAATAAAATAACAAATTGTCAATTTAATCGCTTTTCTGTCACGATAAATAATATAGTATCTAGAGATTTTGCTGAAGTAAGTTACGAATAATAAAATATGTTATGCACATAATTTAATTACGTGCACACTGAAACTTTCCCTGTTATTGTTATAACTTAATGTTTACTGTAAATATTGTAATAATGTGATTACTGATTACTTCTTAAATAATATTATGTCCCAGTGTGTATTGCTTTAACATAATTTGTGTGATTTAATTTGATGTTAGGATTTACATTTTTATGTATTTACTATTGCAGTACTTATAGGTATTGATATAATATATAGTACTCTGACTTTATAGATCTGTATTGTGGGGCCATAGTTATTTACCTTTATAAAGTCGGATTTTGCTTATGTATAGTATTTGCTTATTACTGATTGTATTAATTCGAACCAAGTTGTTCATGTATTTATATCGTTATGCACTAAAGGGTTCTTTAGTTTACTGTTATTTTTATTATAGACAAAATCATAATTGTTATAATTATGCATGAAGTCCGGACATGTGGTAAAACGGAAAATTATTAGCAGTTTAGTTTAAACCCAATAATATAGTTGATATAAAACTGTACAATTGTACTGCTATATAACTGATGTATAGTTTATGCCCATCCAATACCAACATGAAGGGTTCGGAGAGTCCGAAGTTCGGACATTATAACGTAGAAACATGATTTTTAATATGGAGTAATAATAACGCATGAGTGCGAGTCACACTTTACACCTTAATGTTAATTCAGGTTAATAAATCATATAAAAGTAGATATAGTTTCCCAAATCTCTCCGCGAATACTGCTGTCAGCGGATGAACTGACTATCGTTAATTCTGATAATGTGCAACTACTATTGTTCACATACTCTAATCAGCGTTAACAGTAATTAATTGTTATTTGTTGACAATTTGGTTCATTAATAGTTAATTATGTAAAAGTAGATAATAGAACAATTCCAGTGTGTAGTTTTTAAGTATGTTCATTACATTTATAGCAATACTAGTGTCAGCTTACATTTGGTACAAAATAAACTTACCTTTTCTGTACATTTATGACCACTTTGTTTGACAAATTAACCTGCGTTAGATAAATTCAATTTTAGTTCATGTCGTTTCTGCAACCTACATGAGACATATTAGGCTGTAATTTCATCATGCCAGTGTAGAACAGGATTCATAATAAACTCACATTCCTCGTGAGTATGTGTAGACATTTTCGTAGATGCTTTATGCAAACAGTATGATTCATATTATTCATATATTTTGTGTATCTATATGCTATCTTGGGTGTTATTCTCATATTTTATTATTATAAAGTAGGATTGAATAAAAGGAATACCTAATACAAAGGATCGTACCGAAAGTTATTCATGAGTTTCGGAATGTTTTGCTTGATGCATCAAGAAAGAATAAGAATTTGAAGAAGAATCTCATAAGTTCTAATCCCTAATATTTTAAATAGAAAAATCTTTTTGATGTGATGAATTTAGTCGTTTCCAAAGTATTATTGTTTACAACATACATGCTGGAGGTTCCGGAAAAAAATCTCATTTTCTCATGTGTGAAAAAGTAGACTAAAAGTATCTACTATTACGCAGCACTAACAGTGAGTGCAGTGCAGTGCAGTACATATACGGACTACGGCCGGATTCTCATGCTAAATCTCATGTCTTTCTCTGGCAAACACAAACAAGGTTAATAAATCAACTTATTGTTAGTTATTTACCTTCTCTCTTGCCGATATCTAGTATGACGCATTGTCAGCCACCTATTAGTCTGTATTGTATGCATTCTATGCATCATGCATTATAATAATAAATGTGTTTTTACTATTGTTATTCTAATAAAGGCGAAAGGAAGGCCGATAGCATCTAACAACATGACTTCGCATTGTTGTTTATTGCATCATTGTGTTACCAAAATATTAAATGAATGAATCATTTTTGTTGGCAAAAATTTTGCAAATTCTCATGAGAGCTAACAAATAATAGAATTGGCATAGAGAGGAGGGATAATGATTTCTCCTTTCACGATATTATACCATACCCGAATCTAGTACAAGCTACAGGAGTTGAATCTCCCGAACGTACACATAATATACAAACACTTAAAAATATATTTTATTTCGGAGAAAACGGGAAAAATTATGCGAAGTATTGTATGTTATAAAATGCGTTTCTGAACCAGAGGCTGCCTTTACAACAGACAAAAATGTTAAAAGAAATTATAAACTTTTTTCTTTTTAAACATTGTCGATGAAATTGTTTTTTCTACATCATTATCTGATTATTACTTCAAGCGTTAAATATAGTGCGTACTTACGGTGGTGTGGTCGTCAATAAATCAATCAATCAATCAAGATCAAACACTCGAAATGGAAGAAGTTTTAAAGTGTTGTTTCATTTTTTATTAATTACATTAATTGAGGTTAGAAATACATTGTTCGTATATGAATTGTACCGTATCCGACGCCTCATGCAAAAACACATGCATATTATTGTACGCAGAAATGATTCAACCATTTCGATCGAGTCGACGAGTCGAGTGGTTCAACATGCAGTGCGAATTTCATCATGCAACAATAGAACTGCAGAAATCTGTAGAAAGTAAGAGACATTTTTTACAGGTTGGTGGTGTGAGGATGACTCACTCATTATTATGTCAGTACTTCTTACTGGAGGAGTTTGGAGTTACATTTACATTACAGTCATGGCATAAGCAAATAAGCATAAAGGATATAATTCTGTTGTGATATTGATGAAGCTGTAAAGACATGATTAGTTTAAGCACAACCGGATAAATAATAATCGTAGTCAAGTTACCCTTTGCCCACTACACTGTAAAAAACTACCTACTTTACTCGGTTATTACGTGCATGGTCTCAATGCGATGCATTTACAAAGTAACTCCTTTATCTTTTTCTATATATATATGGCTGAGCTTCCTATAATATAGTATTTGGATTTTCAGAGTATTGTTATCGAAAAGAATACATGGTAAGTGGGAGGTGTTCACCACAGCTGCGTCATTCACTCTCGACCAATGAAAAATGTCCAAGTGTTTTAGCAGAAATATGTATAGAATATTACATCAGGCACTTTCATTATTTCATCGCAACGCAACGCTTCTTTACCATAGTTATTGTGACCACGAAGTAAAGAACGGTAATATGGAAGATTGACTGCTTATTCTGTAATTCCACAGCTTTTTCTCAGTTATTTGCAGTACCTCGTCCTTCGTAATCTTATTCAATGTAAGCAGTAGCTATCAAGTGGCACCTGCAGTCACACACATTACAGTGTTCAAGAAGGAACATAAAATTCCAGTTCCACAGGGAAACCTAAACAGTCAATCAGTGGTCAATTTTCTCATTTACTCTGAAGGAAGTGCTCACAATAAAGGTACGCTACTTCAGTTATTGGTCATTAACTTTTCAACCCTCATAGTTTGCAGTTGCTCGAATTCAGGTCTCAAATTTTCATAACAAAAACATCGGCACTTTTATCTGCAGTTAACTAGTACTGCCAGTTTCCAAATTGATTGTTGATAATATACACTGCATTAAAAAAATTGGTGACAGAAAGTGTGAACAAGCACCATTTGTTATAAATTCGGCCATCATTTGTCACTAGATTTTATATAAACAAATTCGAAATATTCGCATTTCACCTTTCAGACAAGAGACGGTTTCTGGCTGTCAAGAGTTAGTTAACTGTCGCATTTGACAATAATTTTAAAGGTACGTTTTAAGGTAGCTTCAACATACATAAGCTAGTCTAGTCTTTAGTCATCTCAATGTAGTTTGATAGTAAAGAAATATATTTTATTTTCCCGTTTATAGTTACATATTATATTGTAGTACCTATACTTGCATTGGCAGAGAATGGTAGAGATATAAACTCGTGTAAAACTGGAAATAGGTTTTCAATAGAAAAGTGAAATTGCAATATTTTATTTTACCCCAACCCAATTCAAAGCACAGATAAGCGAATTACTGTTCGTTCCATGAACATGTAAATCTGGTAGCCTGATGCTAAATTAAATTGATTTAACTAACTGTGAGTATGGCAGTAATAGAACCTTAACGGGTCTTGTCATAATTTTGCGTTAGTTGTCATACAATACCAAGTTAAAATTTATCATATTCGCATAAAAGGTTTGTCATTTCTCATAGCACTATAATCGTAGGATACATGGTAAAATAAGCAAATGATTTAAGTAGTTTAAAAAGTAGGTCAGAAAAAATACGGAAGACAGTGAGTTGTCATTTTGCCACTATTCAATATTCCGTGCCGCATGAAGTATGTATTATTTTTTTATTACGAAGGTCTTTACTTCATATTAAAATCAATATTGAGGTATCGAACGGTACAGGATGGCCTATGGCGTATGATACTTTTGGCTATTGAGTATTTGACATATTTTATTATGTATTGCTGAATTGTACGTTTTGGCGAGCTTTGCACAAAGCAATGTACAAGGAAATTAAACTACATAAACCAAACTAAACATGTGCAGAACTACTCTATTTCAGTCGATAAAGCATTACGCGTTATACATATACAATACACATCGATGTGTACGTGCAAGTGTAATAAAGGCAATCATATTGATTTGGCTTGTGGTGTTTTGTAAAGCCTAAAGCGTATTTATATCAGCACGTACTGAATTCATGCGTGTATCACTTCAAGGTTGAGAATTGAGTATTTATCTGCATTACCATGAATACTTAAAATTATTTTGATGGTAGAATCTCTCTTCAGTTGCGGTTGAGTATGTAAATCAAGGGTGCATAATTAAACTAGTTAAGCTTAAACTAAACAGCTCTTGCTGAAGTACCTGTACAATTAAAGGTGACATTGTTAATAGTATGTAAGTGCGTTGTTTTGAAGAACATGAAATTAATATGACTCGTTTATTTTTTCAGATGTCGGTGGTATATATCCAACAAGTACGCAGTAGGAAAGGTCAACTGGTGCCTTTAAGAGATGATTTGGACAACGATGTCAAAATTGAAATAGTTGATTTTCATAATATGAATGACTATGGTCTTACGGAAATGGAGCCTGACCAAATATTAGAAGTTATAACATCATCGTCAAGTTCCGTTGATGAAGACGACCTCTGCGATAATCCAAAACCACGGAAGAGGGCAAAATTAGATCATATGTCTGCTGACGAAAAAGCTCAACATCGGAAAATGATGAACAGAATTTCTGCCCAGAGTGCTCGTGATAGGCAAAAAGCTCTAATGCAACAACAAGAAGTTGTCATTAAAAATATCTCCTCTCAGGTTTGAAATTTTTTATAATTCCAGCTTTTTTGTGCGATACTATACTATCAACTGTAGGGTTTGTGTTGTAATTTGCATAATTATATGACTTTTGTTTCTATTTACAGAATTCAGTATTGAAGCAACAAAGCGAGTCTTTAAAGAAGGAAAATTCTGAGCTTAAAGAAACAGTAAAAGATTTGACAGCCAAGCATGACAATCTTTCAGAAGATAATGTCAGACTATCTGCGTTGGTGAAGGAACTAGAAGAAAAGCTTAAGGAGCAAAACAGAATGAATGCGGAACGAGAGCAGAGAGTAAAAACAGAAGTATTTGTACAAGAAAGTAAAGTCAGTTGCAGTTCTTTGGAGCCTGCAGTGCCCAGCACTGTCCCTCTGCCGAAGGGACTGGATCTGCACCAGACCTATACTTTCCTGCTGCTAATATGGACGTTTTTCCTCTTGATCTCGAAGCGCCCGAATTCTTACAAGCTCTTGAACACTTTTCAGAAAAGATCCTCAGCCACGATGACACCCAATTGCTTGACTTCGATCAAGTAAGAATCACGTTCTTTTAATTTTATCGTCTTTAGTAGAATCTCTTATGTGAAGTGCATGGTTTGCAGCCATCATTCCTTTGTCTAACCATGACTTTCTTATTAATAGATTATTGCCGCAGAGAGACATCGTCAAGAACTCTTGGAATCAACAAAATCAAATGTGGGATCCGCAGAAAACAAAGACTCCGGGCTAGCAGTGAATACTTGCAATGACATGAAGTATGATACAGCTACAACAAACCACATTTCACATGTGGTAAACGAATTTGGTGTAGAATCGGAAACTCTGCCACTAATCGAGCCAGAATTTAAATTTCTCTCGCCACCAGTTTCACCGGAAAATTCGCCCAATCCTTCAATTGGAACCCCACCACAACATAACATGATCAGTAGTAAGATTGAGTCGGACATTAAAACCGATCTTTTTGACCCTTACTACGACCTTTATGATGCATGGAACTCGCCTGGAAGCACACACTCGGAAATTCTTTTCCCTGATCTGATGTAAACTATTCATTATGGGGGTGTAGTTAATTGCATTAAGTTATCGATACACTTTGCTAATATTTAAGTGGTTATGCTATGGGAATTACAGTTTACATTATGTCGTTTATGTTATCAAGCCAACAGCAATGAAATGCTTGGGCTATCATTGGTACAAACGTACTGTCGGCGTAACAGAGTTTGAGACACGTGCTGTTCGGGGACAGAGTACTGAAATGTTTCTAACTAAAGATCAAGATGATTAATACAAATCACTGATTCACTCTGTCTGTTGCGCCGCCAGCACATAGATTCTGTTTTGTTTAATTATGCTTATTATAATTACTACAAATGTTAATTTAAATACAGATTTAATACAATCACCAGTTTAATAAATATTAAAGATGTACACACTTACAGTATAATCTTTTTGTTTTGTTTAATTCCCCAATTATGGTCAACTCATATTCTGTAGTATGGTTTGTTAACTTATGTATTTAATTCAATACTACTTTAATAACTACATAAAACTTTCTGTAAGTTTACAGTAGTCCTTCATCAAATGTAACTACGCATAAATGCGAGAAATTAGGTAGATACTGAATTTGGTTTTTGGTTATAGATTAACCACTAATGTTTTATTGAAAAATGCATGTAAACTTATCAAATGCATGAAGTATTTACGGCAAAAAGAAAATAATGTTTAGAACTAGTGTTGTAATTACACCGAATTTAATTTTGTAAAGCTTTACGTGTAATTTTCTCGTAAATTAAACCTGTATATTATCTGTATACTGAAATACTGTTTGTTTTATTAATTTCAATGATAGATACAATATATTACATACTGCATATAATATGGAGTGATGCACAGTATAAAACACATAATATAGTCTGAATATAAAACAGCCGTTAAACGGTTTGGTACAAAAGTGACAAATTTTTAGTACAAATTTTTCGTACTTGAGTATCGCATGACGATTCTATCCTGCCGATTTTGATGTTCCAGCGACCGGGTCACCTGCATTTGCAACTTTTCTAGCATGGACAGAATCAGAACTCTTTTGAGCTTCGGACAGAGCATCCTTAAACTTCTCAATAGTCCCTCTTGCTAATTGAAGTTTCTCTTTCAGGTCCTGTATTTCAGACTTCACGACACCTCTTGCGCTCGCTAAAACCTCGTTGGAATTTTTCTTCCGTGCATCAACTATTGTATAAGAGACAAATAATAATCATATCATTCCCATTCATCATGAAGTTTTAAACTAAATTACCATTTATTTTAATGGTGATTTCAAATGTGTTCTTCATAGTTTGCTAACATGAAAAACTATTGAATATTATTGCGAATAATCTTACTTAGTCGCAAATATTAAAATAGTAAGTTGT
>JABASD010003238.1:0-21212 GCA_019776165.1 Pogonognathellus flavescens
GTTCGGGTCGGGTTCAGGTTTCCCATTTTTCGGGTCGGGTTCGGGTCGGGTTTGAAAAATCGAGCCCGTTCCCAAGTCTATTGTATACGTAAACATAATGTGAGCCTTGGCCATAAACACAATCTGAACGTCTTGCACAATTAGAACGGAACTGTTTCAGATTAGGAGGAGATATCGTGCTAGAAGCACTTCCAGCAATTTAGTACATGCATTTATTTCGTTCGTACCTCTAACTAAGAGTCATGGAAAGAACCCAACTACTCTCTCGCCTGTTGGATGAGGACTGAGGAGGGTAGCGAGTGTTAAATACCCGTTTCCCAGTACACAATAACAAGGGAATGCAAAAGGGTAATGTGTGCGTGTGGTGATGACAAGACAAGAATTGCTGTACTCGTACTACAAATTGTACAATGTTACAAAATATGCTGTTTTGTGCAGAAACCGAGAAATTAATATGGACTGAAAAGCAGTTTTAAGTTGGGATGTGAGTGAGTGTGAGTAAAAACAACTCTGTTGTGTATAGACGTGTATTTTCTTTCGTGGGTGTAATATGTACATGTGCATGTGTATTGTATATCTGCATTTGTAGTCAGACTGCCCCAAAACAACACTCCACTTACTAACAATAAGCTTCTGTGTAGTAGGAAGTAGAAAGAGAGTGAGAGATAAGATCATTACGAGAAAGTGGTCTGTTCTGGTATTTCTTGTCTCTATTACTGTATTTACTTGCCTAAGACTGTTTCACACTGGCAGAAGTGGGGAGACGACGACAGGATTTTAATACATAGGTATTATAAGTATTTTGCTATTTGGAATATCCACATGTTCCTCTGGCTGTGCCATACATACCTCTACAACAGAGCAGAGAGTCAAGTCAATTAGAACTATGAAATACACGCAGCACACAATATCTTCTTCCTTGTACAAATATTATAGCCTATCTTATGTTGTGCCTGGGTTTTGGCTCTTTCTTCATTTGTATTTTCTAGATTCTCTCCACATTATAGTTAGTTTATTACCTACAGGCTTTCGTCCACTAAAATCCTACATTGCTACATTATAAGCCACAGGGTTTTCGTAACTGTATATTACTATTATGGGCTATAAGTCAACGCATTACTCCTTTACTGCTCCTGCTCTTGGATACTATCTGTATACTTTTATACGGGGAAGATGTAATGTAAGATGATGGAAGTTTGTAGTGCTTCCTTCAACTATAATGCAGCGAGTAATAATAATATACAGTACAAACACAGTGTAGTGTATACACAGTATAGTTTTACTTCGTATAAAGTGAATGGTTTTTGTTGGCAGAGTGTTTTTCTGTGTGTTTTGAATTTGTGTTGGAGTAAGTACAGTCGCTGTTGTAAGGTAGTGGAATATTTGACAGTGGGAACGTGTGGCTTCTGTGTCAACTGAGTGCGACTGTACAGACGGATAATAAGATCCACGACTAATAAATTCGCTCAGTTGTGAAAAGTGTTGTTTAGGCTCTGGAGAAATTCGCTTAACGAGGCTTTTCTCTGCATTTTATACGCGATTCATTATCTTGTTTCCTTTTACCACATACTTTCTGTTCTCGCTATACAATCCCAGGCACAATGCAGATGGGTACTCTGACGTCTCCCGTCTACTTATGTTATGAGCACTTCTCTTCTGCAGTGTATTTCGATATAGCTGTAAACTGTTGTGTGTGTAGGAACATCTTCCTACAAACCCCAAAGTAGACAGCAGAAACTGCACAGCAGCACCAGCTCTTACACACAAAACTGACTCCAACGACGGAATATAAATATTACGGGATACATACGTAGTGGAGCTCAGGTTCATATTACAATGATTCTTCATGCCATACAACTGGCCTATTTCCACCATCAGGATCATGAAAATGAGTTGATAGTATTGTTACTCTGTTCCGCTTCTTCTCTTCATGAAGTTTTTTTCTTATTTATCTGCACAATCTGCCTTTTCATCACTGACGTTCACATCTTTTCTCCTTAATTTCCCATTGCCATTGCCCCATAACAAACTTTCCAGATCTGCTCCTAATGATATCCCTTGTTTTGATTTCCTTTATAAAGTATAAGCAATGACCACCAACATAAACAAATCCTTTTGCCTCAGTATTTTTCCACTGAATAGCATTCGCAGTCGTTAAAGCAATTATTTCCACCTTATTTATCAGCAAGGTATTTAATAACATTATTTCCTCTTGTATAATTCGCTTTTCGTGTCTACCTATTTATGTACCTATACTTGAACTTGGCAGAACACACAACCTTGTTAAGACAATGCAGCATTATTATATTATTTATTAAACCTAAGTACGCAAGTATAATAAATAGTATAATAAGTATGTAAGCGAAAAGTGTGACGAGCAGGTATATTTTTAGTGTCAACAAATACAAAAATGCTAACATGGTTGATTACTACTTCATTGTTAAAGAGAAAGTTGTTTTGCTCGAACTGAGTTGTCAATAAGAAAAATGGTGTCGAGTCAACTAGCTGAGGCAGAGTCTGAATAGCCTTCATAAATTTAGTAAACATGTTTTTGCTTGAGAAGGTAAATCAAATAGCAAGAGAATTATATACCTAATACCTCGTGGGATCATTCCCTAACATTATGATTAATATAAGTATATGGAAAAGACTCAAAATAAGGCAACTTGATATAATGAATAATACATAAGTAGATTATCTTATCTATGTTGTCCTGCTGATTTGGTATATCCAAGTCAAGGCTAATGGTATTATGAACTGTGATGATACATGATATGGAAACTCATATGTACAGCTACGCACATACTACATAGCGTTATTATAATGTTGGTTAGTTTCATCGTTGATTGACGCCGGGAGACGAAGTGGATAAGTATTTTGTCAAAGGAGCGTTTGTAAGATTAAATACGTGTTTTTAACGAAATGGGATTATATGTTGGTATTTCAGGATGGCTCAATGATGGACGCGGAAACCGACGGTGATGGAGCCATTAATCTTTCGACTTCTCAGCGACCCTCTGCAGCAAACACACCGAACGGGAGCGTTGACTACGAAGACAGTGCCCAGGTTGGTATTGCATAGAAACTTTTGTACATTATACACAGAGTTCTTTCCGCGTGTATAGGAAGTATGTTGTGTCTTTCGAGTGTGAATAGAATGTTGGTAAAGGTGGATGGGTGGTGTTGCATGGTTTGTTGGCCAGCAGCATGGCAAATGTATCCCATCACCATACCACTGTGCCGTATTACTTTCTTGCCGATGCTTCATTGCGTTAGTGACAAAAATTTTGTTTAGGTTTGACTTTTCCTTGAATGCTGAATGTATGGGACAAGGAGGAGGTTGCGTATATTTCTATGCACATGCATAACATTACACAATTCAGAATCCATCCCTGCACAACTAAAGAGACATAAAGGGAAAGGAGCAATATAAAATGAGATAACAGCGACACTGATATCTCATGCTGGGCTTCCTTGTTAGTGCCATTCAGGGAAAGCATTTAGTTTATATATAAGCATTGACCTATTCAGTTACTAACTTATTATGATGTACATACAATAAGTATTAAATATACACATCACAGCATATACCCACCTACTCATTTTAAGTGCTTTGTTAATGGTGTAATTTGCCTAAGTTTACTACACTGCACAATGTACACCCTTCAGGAAACTACTGCACAGGATTGCACTGTACCCTACCGTGTCTTTCGGTGATATATTGTACTGTGTATAGGTTTGCATCGTATACAGAGTGGAAGGCATTATTGTACACGACTCAAAATGAGCAGAAAATTAAGAATAAACTAAAATGTATAAATATAAAAGCGTGTATAAAATATACATTGTGTCTATAAGGAAAGATGAAGGGGAATGAAGACAAAAAGCTTACTCAACATGAAGCAGTACAGAACAAATGCTTGTCTTGGATTTGGAAGTAGAGAAAAGTGCGAATCATATTTATTTGGTAGTTGGTACGAGTATAGAATTGAAGACTGAAAGAGAAATACAGATAGAGGAAAGAGCTGAGCAAGAGGGCAGAGTTGGGTGACTGTGCACTGTGAATGTAGGTTCAGTAGGTAGAAGTATTGTTGAGTGGAAGAGTAGTAGTGAAATAAAAGACGTTTGTGTATTTTATGAAATATGAAATGTATAGTTATAGTTTATAGTTATGAATATTAGGAAGGTGTCGGTGAGAGGTAAGTCGAGTAAATATATAAGTGTCGGAATGAAAGAGAGTTAGAGAGGGAAGAGAGAGAGAAAGGGATGGCATACGTGAATTAGGCGCGGCACAAGCATTGAGACAGAAGGCAAGCCATCAGGGTTTGACGGGTAGAAGTGTGAGAATAGGTGCATGCGGAGGTGATTATATCCCCTGAATGCCACTCATTCTGTCTGTCGAGAGCGGTTGATTGCCATGTCACAAAGTTTTTGTCCTTTGCATTTAATGATATATATTTCGGAGAGAAGTCTCGGGAAATTTCCTATTTACCAAAAGTTATAATTAGAAATGAAGCTAATTTTTCATCTTTTGTTTTTAAAAGATCGTTCTTCTGTTTTAATTAATGCTAAGACAAATGCCAGGTAGATTAGATGACTTTTGCCCCAACTTATTTCCCATGTCTACATCTGCATCTCACTCACTCGTATCTACTCATCTCTTCTATAAAATCCTCCACTGTGACTTGACTATTTTGATTGCTATATATTCTACGACGACGACTGCTAGCGATTCTGCTAGTATTTACAACTAAACTCTCTCATTCTCCGGCTCTCTCTCTCTGTTTCTCTTCGTCTGTTTGCTGAGCTGGATGAACAGATAACTTTGACGGAGAATTACCATCAGACGGATTTGTCACTTTTGTTCTGACACAAAGATTCCTAATCCAGTCTCTATTCTCTAAATACGATGACAAACTCCCTTCCTTCTTGTCTTCATCTTCCATTTTAAATTCTATATTTCATTTCGTCCGTTCTAGGAGTGCACATCCCCTGAAATTATCGTGAGCCAATTTAAGGGACTCTTGTCTCAAACAATACATGCTCACTTCTCCAAGTGGTATTAAACTCAAAAACTTCCGCCAAATTCATAACATTGTTTTAAATTGAATCCTTTCTTATTTTAATTGTTTCTAAGAATTCCCCAGATTTGTCATCTATAAGTTTTCACTTTGCAAAGAAAGATGTAGGTACGTAATAGCAATTATTCTTATGCATTCAGCATTTCGTTATTTACGGAAAAAGTTTTTCATGGAAGTGTAAACATTTAAAAAATATTATTGCAACAGGAAGCAAATGTCAGTATTGAATCAGAGCCGAGTGTGTCCACGTAATCCTTGTGTGGATCGTAAACTTATTGCATTGAAAGCTACCTGGAGCAACTTTACTGACAAGATACGTAGATGGTACACTTGAATGGCATCGACAATCATTGTGAATGCTGGAGGCATCACATGCCTTCTAGAGTTACCGAAAACTACTGCTAGCATTTTGTTATAATAATATGAGCTGTACAGAATACTCTGATATTTTAGAGTTGTCTGTGTATACATGCAACTTACAATCCAACTAATACACAACGATATCCCCTACTAACGTCGTATCATGTATTTGTAAGTATAGAAATTCTGTTTTACTTGACTTTCACTTACGCTCAGTTTTCAAGATTTATTTTGATATTCTATGTAGTTGTAGGGTTTTGTTCCTGCTTTATTCTTAGCGTGTTCTATCTTAAAATTCAGCTTCGTATAATTCTCAAGTGTTATATATATCGAACTACAACCAAAAAGAAAACTTCTGCAATCTCAACGTTGAATCAAGTCCACAGAGGGTCACGTAGGGTCACCTTTCTCAAAATCATCTCACATCATGAATGTATTTTCAGAAAAGTTTTCGAAACACCAAAACAGTTTTCAACAGGCATTCTTCAACTGTGCAAGAGTGCTTCAGTGTATGCTATGTGTGTGCATATATTTATGTATCATATGCATTATGTATTATTATAACACAATATCTCCATTTGCTTTAGGGTTGCTTCACTAAAAAGTCTTGAAGCTGCATTTTAAGTAGTATTTTTCTTGTCACGGTAATGCATATAAGCAAGTGGCTTTGGCATTTTATTCTTATTAGACAAATATCTCGTATTTACTATCTCCTACTAGGAATCGTACTGTACATAAAGGAAATATTCATATAAAGAAATCGTGGGGGCGAATTTTATTGCAGATTGTTCGTCAGAGAAATTCACATGCAATACTTCATTCTCTCGATTCCCTTTTTTGTTGTGTCTCATCATCATGTGAAAAAGTTGAAAATTGTTCCCCGAATGAATTTTTCTATCACATCTACAATCATATATCGACAAAAATAATATTTTGTATGCCGCTTGTTACATTTCATAATAATATATCTCTACATAATATTTGCATGTATGCAAAGAGGATCTAACGTACAGATACAATTATTATGCTCAGTAATGAAATCTATATGCGAATACGTTGTCTGTCTGTCGGAATTCACGATAACTGAAGAACGTTTTGAGAAATTCAAAATTGGCTTCAAACTTACGCAAACGTTAACCAGTGATTTACTGCTAATTTTGAAGATGGGGTCAAGCGGTCAAAATATTCATGTTTGCACATGCACCCCACCATACATTCGATATGTCTTTGCGTAAATATATTGTTGTAGATATTACTCTGACGTAACAGGTAGGTTATGTAATATTGCTTCCTGTGAGCAATTAAAATGAAAATTTACATACTATGACAATCAAATGTGAACATACATAATTTTCAAAAAATGGCAACAATTTCTTATACACTGTTACGTCGACTCAGTCTACTATGAAGCGTTAGCCCAGCCTTACTAACTGAAGATTTTAATAATGTCGGTTAATTGTAATTAATTTTTGACAGTCTGGCTTTTACATTATTTCGACGTATTTCTTATCCATTTAAAAAATGTTGCCCTGAATTCCATTTTTGCTTACGATTTTTTAACCCGTTTATTAATGGTCTATTTATAATTCATTTTTAATACCTATGTGCACAATAAAGATTATACAGATACAGTAGTTGTAATGTTCAATAGGATTAGTTACGTATTATTCATAAGGCTGTAAAAATGCAATTGCAGCAAAATATTTTGCTTGTTCCATATTAGGATATGGACAGGTGAGTAAACGTAAGTATTAATTCACCATCGCAGTGTGGCTGTTCTTGTAATTCTACGCATTTATGACTGCAAATCAGATTAGTTAAAATGCTAGATACGCTTTCTGTTCTATTCATGGTTCTATTTACAGCCCATCATGTAGTAACTGTCTGACATACAATAATTACAGGTTAAGCTTACTCACATGTACCAATAAAGCTACAAGAGACTTTCAGGTAGGTACGATAATATTATTTTGTATGAAAATGATGCAAGACAGTAACACGGACTGTCATTGCTGGTGCATAATTGATGACTAATGGAAGTATACATCGCCTGTGATAACTAACAGTGTGGTTTGTCCTGTCTAATGTGATTTGACCATCAAATGTGTTGTATGAACAGCAGGAAAAGCAAAGTTGAGTTGAGTTACTGCAAACGTAACCTACTGCCATGCAATGCTTCGTATACCGTGTCGGCAGCGGCAGACGCTCATATCACATTTGCATAGAATCGCCTTGTAGGTATGTATTGTGTCCAAACATAATGTCTTTGGTTTATGCGGAGAGAATTTATTAGAGCTGGGCGAGAAACGGTGTTGTGTTTTCTGTGTGTACTTGTCCTCCTCAGTCCTCATGGTTGTGTCGTTGGTTGTTGCTCTGGTCTCGTCTACACTTCTTCTCCTTCTGTGTCTACTGCACTTGAGTCTCATGAGTTGTTGGCGTAAAACTGTGAAGTTGGTTAGGTAAAAAAAGGACGGTTTGGACTATATATAGTGAAGTAACACAATAATGGCTGGAGATAGGTTGGCGGATGATAGCTAGAAGGAATGTTTGGTTGTCGTGTTATGGTGAGTGAGAGAACAGTTCTATATGAATGTTCTGTAGGATAGACAAATACACATTATATCTCTCTGTATGTATGTAATGTACGTGTGTACTGTGTGCATGTGTATGTAGCTGAATGAAAGGAAGCAAGACCCAATCTATTATGTATGATGGGGACTGGAAAGCGTTTTGAAATTTGTATCCAATTTACTTTGTTTATGCAACGGTGTGCAGGGAACGGGACGTATGATGTCCTCCTATCGCTGTGCTTTCAATTGGATTTGGGACGCAGGGCTTGTTTAGATTCCTGCATGGCTGTTTAGTTTAGCCCAACAAAGAAAACAGTCATGTGTTTATTCTGCTTGAAATAGCAGTGTGAGCGAATGCACGGATGATGCGAGTACATCAGGCTTTCTCCAATCTTCCAGACTCTTGTTTGGCACGAGTAAACAAACGGTGCAATACACAATGCCTTCACGAACAACCCCATTATGACTTCATGGATCCACAAATATACACATAATACACAGCCACAGCAAAACATGCTTTGCCGTCCTGCCTGGAATACATATAAGGATGTGTTGTGCTTGTATTACTCTTGTCTATCCGTCCTAGCACTAGTTCTCGTAATAACCAGCAACTAAAAGCCAAAACCTATATATTTTACTCCAACAGTCTCACAACGAGTACTCTTTCACTCATCGCAATACACAGGCACACACAACACAAACACCTACGACTCCACACTACTACTAAATATATCTCACTAAGACTATCTGTTTGTATACCTTTCTCTCTGTCTATCCACACTTTACACATCCGACTACACAACTCTATGTACTAAAATGTACAAATAGTTCACATAGAAATTCTAACTCACTGCGCTGTCGGTGTTCCTCCTATTTCTCTCTGCTATTATTCCTAGTTGTCTTTTTACTCTTTCCAGCCACTATTATTTCTACTTACTTAGAGACACAGACGGACTACAGACAGACTACTTTACTTTACTTATTGTTAGAATCATCATCATACGTATTCCTATACTCGAACACATCACAACGCCGATCACCGCACACATTCACACATATACATCCACATACCACCAATCCAACACATCGCATCATCTCGTCATCATCATCATCATCTTCTTCATCTGAAACTCAAACACATGCATACTCAACTCACAAAACATACCTCTCTCTATATCTCTGTGTATTTTACTTCACAACCAGTTCTCGTCCACAAACAGCGACAACAGTCATGTTTTCCATCATCTCAATAATAGAATAGCACGAAATTGAATAGAACAACAAACTTTATACCCTGCAAAATAATGTGTCGAGCTGGAGGAACACGTCGTAGCAGTGGTAGCAGCTTTATTTTTATCTTCGTCTGTTGTACACAAACGAATCGCACGGATCATACACCAACACCACCCAGTAGTACAGATAGCGATAGCAATATAAAGGTAGTTTTCTACTAAATGGTGGCGTATTCATCATAGAATTATTTGGTTCACTTTTCTCTCAGTTTATCTTTATATCCATTTAGTTGTCAACGTTTGTAGCTGTAGGCTTTATGTACTACCTCATATAGAAGGTAGTAGTACATGCATGTGAAATAAGAAAAGGTATACAATTCTAGTACTGCCACCTTATAAATAGACAATATATTTTACACTTGTATAAGTAAATTCTATATGTGTATCTGTAAATGTGTAAATACAGATACACAAGATGGCCCGTTGCAGCTCTGCTGTGTACGATTTACTACAATAAGTAAGTACCTATAAGTATATTAGGAGGAGAATGAGTGTGGAGCAGAAATAGAGAGAGAGAGAGATAGGAAAGAAAAAGCTGCCTTTGAGAGACTCTATACAAACATGTTTTCTTTTTGGGTCGTCTAATGTCTTCAGGAGTAGCAGAGCAGTCTTTTACAAAGTGGTTTAGTTGCCTAGGAGCTACAATAACTAAATATCTATGCGCACATAACTTTTGTGTTATTATTGTGTTATTGTTTGTGTCTGTGAGAATGGATAGGAAGATAGTGTGTATGTAGTAGTCTGTGAAACACAACACTACCTCACTCACTCTCTCTCTCTCTTTTAGTCTCCCTTCAAAGCAAAACTATATTTACTCATTCCCCACAGTGGTGGAAGTAATAGTGCCGTATAAGTAATAGCAGGTCTGTGTTCTTCTGCTCTCTTTTGCAAGGGGCTGCTACCACTGCTCCTCTTGTCCTCATGTTGTTACTGATGATGATGAGAAAAGATGTGGCGATGCAATCAAATGCAATACAGTAATACAAACAGCTCACTCTCTTTCTCTCTTATTTACTTCCATACCCCTACTGTAAACAACGTTGAATACAAAAACTCATTTAGGATTGTATATTTTATATACAGCATTAAATGGGTAATGTGTTATTGTTTATGGTGCAGTTGTTCCTATATAAATTATACAAAATGATATTTTATGACATTAGGTATTTTGTTGACCAGATATTCATCGGCGAGTATAGTAGTAGTAGTAGCAGTAGTGAGTCAAGTTCCTATGAAAGATTTAACTGCTGGGTTACTCTGATAATATTATTATGATTTTACATGCAAAGCGCTATTTTTAGTGGGTGTTGGTTGGATTCGGATATTTGGTGATAGTTGCTACGAAACTGACACGAGACGGAATCACAAAGATGGTTTTATTGCGTTAGGGTGAGATATGGTTGCTTAGGCTATTGTGCTCCTGGTGTCTTTTGCCTTTTGTTGTTCGGGTACGGGGAAGCACTCTCACAACACAACACACAAACCGCTCTCGGTGTTCTTCCAACATTTACAATTTCCTCTCCAGTCTGCACCCAAACCATATCTATACAAGATCCATGACATTGCTAAGCACTGACTGACTGAGTTACATTCATTGGCAATTGTTACACAAGAATGATGATGGAATGTGCATCATACGTTCAATTGGCGAGCAGAGAATATCCTTCTGATGGCAAGTAGTGTAAATAAGTGTAGTTATGTGAGGAAGAACAAAGTCAATCGAAATAGCGTCCGGTTGGACTTTTTGTAGAACAGAAGAACAACACAGAGTCGGGTCGTCGGAAGAGTGTGTTTAGTGGTAGATATTATTTATCAGGATTTGGATGTGTGAAGACTGTTGTGTTGTTGACTGTGTCTGACTGGAGAAGGAGAGAGAAGACTATAATCATAATATGTGATTTGAGTGGAAGGCTTAGACAAAGAAGGGGGTGACTGTGCAACGCTTTGCTTACATCATCTCTGCATTGGTTTGCTTATTGTTAGGTACATAGTTACATTTGCTTTGCTTAGGGATGCGACGGTAATAATAAATATCTAGTATCTGTGAATGTTTTATACAATGTGTGTGTTGTGTTGTGTGTCTATCTCGTGGATATTGTGTATACATGATTTGCCTCTTATTTGGCTACGAGTTATATTTAGGTATGTACATACACACAGATAATGTACACAGTAATGTGGTGATGTGGTGCATGTTGTGTTGTATTTTATTTTCGAGCTGTATAAATGTTGTAACTTAGTTGTGTTATGTGAGATGCGCTTTGCTTACTCAGAAATGGGCATTTATATTTTGTGTATGTTGTCAAGGCAGCTGTTTGTTAAAGAAAGGGGAAATGATCGATACAGCAGACTACAGGATATTGCTCTCTACAGACATTTACAATGGGAGGCGACTTCCCCGCTTGTTTAGATTACTCAGGCATCCATCTGCAGAATAAACAGAGGCGTAATTGCGCTCAACTGGATGTGGGCAGGGGAGAATGAATGTGTTAGTATAGAGGGACGAGTTGGAGTGTAAATTCTGATTTTGACGATTTGATGAATTCTCCCTGAGTCCCGACTCACAACAAGATATAGATGACAGTCCTCAGTCTCTCTGCTAATCCGAAGAAATCTTCCAGTCTCGTCTTAAATGCTTCAATCTAGTCAGGTAGCAACCTGCTTCCTGCTCCATTCCAGTCTCCCGCAGTCTTCTTATTCCAGCACCCTTGTACAGGAACGATACGGAGATACTTCTCATCATTTCCCGGAGTGAGATTGACTCAGATCTGGTTTGCCTGGTCTTGTCTCGAAATGTCTTCTTAGCGCACCTATGAAATTTTTATTACATGTCTACACAATAATCACGTTTCAATGAGCATTGAATTAAAGTTCCTGCTCTCAATCTACTATACTGTGTTGTATGTAAATGCAGTAGATATTGACTTTAGCTTCAATGTATAATAAACCATTTGTAACGGTCCAATCAAGTAGCGGAGAAAACAGACAGTGTGGTGAACTATGACACAGTGACAATAATTGTGACGTCAACTGTGTTAGCAATATAACTACTCTGATTACATATATTTAGAAACATAAATTTTCATTTTTTGTATTTTCATTATTTACAGTCTTCTTCAAATTCAAAAGTTGACGGGTTTTAATTTCTAATGAAATTAGAAATAACGTAGCAGTGTTTAGAATACATTGAGTATTTAAGGCTGAATTGACACAGTATTTACAGTAAAAGTTTAAAGGTCATGAAGGGGTTGACCGATCCTATCTTCGAACTTAGCCTCACATGGGTCTTCACTAATATGTGTGCCAAATTTGGTTCATATATCTCAATCCTCGCAAGTTATCGTGGTGAAGGACAGAAGGACGGACAGACAGCTTTGATCTTTCTATAAAGTAGCTATCCGCTACTTAATAAAGCCATTGGAAAATTATATATAGAAAACCCATTCGGTATATCCAACAAACTAGCAGAGGCAAATAACATTAGAAGTAAGAACCACAAGTAAGAACTAGTATGAACATTCATATTAAATATACAACTATATAGTTTCTGTCGCTTTTCATAAATCCAACAAACAAAGACAGATTTGATTCAGTGTAATACTCTGAAAGGATAAGATTCTAAATGAAAGTAGAGAGCGAGAAAATAAAATGTAGCAAAGAGAGAGAGAGAAACTGTATGTATGTGGAACAGAGTAAGAATTAAATAACCTCACGAAGCACAAAAGAGAATTGGAGAATAGAACAGTTTGAATACCATTGGATTTTGAAGCATTAATTAAAGCGACTTTATTTTGAGTGGGGTTGTTTTGGATGCAAATGAAAGAAGAGGAACGAAATAGTTTGCCTTGATTACAATGTAAAAAGTGTGAGTATAACATTTTAAAACAGAAGTATTTTTGAATAGGTTTGTCGTTTGTCTTGAGCGAGATCATAGTATAGATACGGTTACATTACGTGGTGGTGGATTCTATATAAGTATAACTCATAATAATATTATTACAAATACTACTACTATTCCTACTGGCAGTAGCAGTAGGAGTATCTAGCTAGTGTTGGTACTAAATCTTAGTAGCACTGGTAGATGATAGTGATTTACGATTGAGAATCTGGGCTGTGTTGCAGGAGAGTACGTAAATAGTAAATAGGTGGTAGTAGAGAGTTTAAGGCAGATATTAACTAAGAATGAGAGAGAGAGTAATAGTGGCAGGCATGGTGGTGGTTGCTGTGAGCAATGAAATGTGGTAGTTATATAGTACGTTTCTGTAAAAGTAGTGGTAGTAGTTGTAGTAGTAGTGGTAGTAGTTTATAATAAAGAGTCGGTAAGGCAAAGGGACTGCTAAAAGTAAAATGAAGAAATGTAAAGTTGGAAGGCATAAGCGAGTGGTAGGAAGAAGGAAAAACAATAGTGGATGGGGTGCGAAAGAGATTGCATGAATTGATGAATAATTTTTTCTCGCTCCCACATCGTTTTCGATAACCGACTTGAGCTCTTACTTGTAGTCGTTCTAATGACCTGTCGCGGGCCGCGTTGGGAAATATTGCCGTCATTAAGCAAAAGAACTTTGCAAAGAAAAATGACGAAGTCAACAAAACTCCTTCTTCATTCCGCCGCTTTTTATAGAGCATGACATAATTAGAAGTGGATCCGATAAAAATGCATACATTGCACCTTACGTGGCTACCCAATAATTATAGGAAATTAATATGCGAAACGCCAACTCTTCTGCCTCTACAGTATCGTTCTTCTCATTTCGTAAACGTCACGTCCGTGTCATGGAGTGCTTCTGATCTACACCAGTAGTAAATACTGGCTCCTCTTTTCCCTCTTCTTCTTGTTTAGTAGCTCCCTATAGTATACATCCTTCAATGATTCCTATTTCTCATTATATCGCGCTTTTTCCTTTTCTCTCTCTCTCACTCACTTTCTTTTCCTTCTACTTAAATACATCCTCCTCAGTATCCCCGTACTATATATTGTAACAGCACATTACTACAAGGTAGCTGGCCTTTTCCACTTTCCTCTATCACCACACACATTGCTACCACACTTGACTGGCACTGCTGCTATAGATATACAACCTAAAAGTGGTAGAAGCGTCTATGTGTATTATTTCCCAGTCTGTGTCTTCACATTCCATCATGATAATAATATTATATAGACTAATGACTTTTAACTGTGCGACTATATATGCCTTAGTCATTTGTATAAACCACGTCTGAACTGAGAGCAGAGAACAGCATCTGAACAATAAAAAGGAGTCAGCATATCATACATAGCAATTTCTTCCTGAGACTGTATCACAGTCAAACGGAATGTTGCTATTCATTTGTTGGGTGGTGGTGGTAGCGGCGTGTGTATGCTCAATGTAACTGTTTTACTTAGTCATTCTTGATACGTTTATTTTAGTATGAAAGTTGATTGTGGTGTGGTTCGGTGTGGTGGAGGAGAAAAGAGAACTGGCAGTAGAAGTGGCGGTATGGTAGTGGAGAAGCGTCGTGTTGAAAAACGGAGCGATAAAGTTATTATAAGCACTGTGCAATTGTATGTATACTTAGGTATGTGTAGACTGAATGCTCAACTCGGGACAAGGACAAAGACACAACTCGAACGGTTAGTTGACTGAGAAAAGAAGCAAAGTGAGAGAGTCAGTTGAGTTCAGTGTGTAAGTAAGGAGTTGGTGAATAAAGTAAAAGAAGGAGTCAGAGTACATATCCGTGGCAGTGGCGTTGTTCTCTTTGGTTGGTGGTGGTCGCTGGAATGGAAGGAGACAGCGTTATTATGTGTACATCTATATTCCTTCTCTCACAGGAATGTGGTGTATGCCGGAGCGGTAGTAGGAGTAGCATCTCTTCGTGTATATTATGTATACGTTCATTTGGTTGGTTGGTGGTACACAGAGAAAGTATCGTTGCCTTAAAAGTTCAATCTGAATCAGGGGAGAAGGACAGCGAAGGTAAACTCAGGACTTATGGGCATGGAAGGAAAAGCCCATCCAAGGATGCGAAGGAGCGAGGAAAAGAATGCAAAAACTCGCAGCAATAGCATAATTTTCTAGTTGTCGAGTCTTTACTTTTGTCTGCTCTCCACTGAAAAGTTGCCTCAAGAAGTTTACCACAGGAATTTATTATTCCGTAAAAATTATCATGCCGTGAATTGGGTTGCCTACCCGATGCACATTCTGGTTCCTTAAAATGAAAAATTTAATTTTTCACGGACTAAAACAGTCGGGTAACATCGTTCATTCTGCCCGAGTCGTTCGCTAGCCTTTCGCCTGAGCAATCATGCAGACGCACTAGACGAAGACTTTCCTATCTCACTCTCATGCAGATAGATACACGCCTTACTCAATGCATATCATTTTATCAGAATGGCAAGACCCCTTGTTTTTCATATCAACGAAACTCCAGGCTCCCTACCTGCCTTCCTCCGCACTCCCAACAAGGCACCTCTCCATAATATTATCAACTCCTCGCGTCAATGTCAATCATCGGACAGACAATCACAGCTTGAAACTTTATGTGATCTGTATCGGATGCATCGTCATATTGTTACTGTGAATATTATCCGATAGGTTTTCACTACAAAAATTACCAATGCAAAACAGTATGTATTAATAAAATAATAGACCTTACAATGTTTGGATTTCGGGGCTGTATCCCTTTTTTGTATTTTTGTCTCCGTGCATCTTTTAACAAGGCAGAAAATGCCTATTTATATATTTCCCAAGACCGTTTATCTATTATCATTGCATCAGGGTATTCACTGTCTTCTTCATTGGGAGAGATATAGAATACATGTTTTATTCATAACATGCAACTAGAGCTTTTTAAAGCCCAACTTACATTTTCTCGTAGTGCAGTGGAGGCAGAAGCCATGCCAAATTAAAGTATGAGTCGAAAGTACGATATTTATGCTCAATACAAAAGTACACTATTTATAGTAATGTGGAGAGACACATTGAAAGTTTTCTATTATCTGTAGACAGTGGTTTTGCAAGTTACAGAAGGACGTGGTAATACAGCAGTGTGGAATAGAGACTGTGAGACGTGGATAAAGATGTAAGATGTATGTAAATAAAGAAAATTGCGGGGAATTTTTTTAGGGAGGATGAGTGTTCGTCTCTGTGTCTGGGCATGTGTACGTACTGCGTAGGTACATTGGTTTGTAAAGGTGTAGGTATATTATATGTCTACGGGTCTATTTTGTCAAGTAAAAAATGAAACTATTGGAGTTGACGAAAGTGACGGGAAGAAGTAGTGTCAAGCAAGTGTAAGTATTTAAGATTCAGAGCGAAGCCGATGGTGCTCAATCAGACACTTGCCTCCAATATGCCAATCGTATACAGACATGAATGAGATTGAGTAAGACGAAGAGAATTTTATGATGGGTTTGTGCTGGTGTCATCGTAATCCGAATGGAGGTTGATTTTTCACATTAGCATGGGTCCCACATCACACTCGCAGTTTTCTATGCCTGCCTCTTCTTTCCCTTCAGCGCGCCCACGAACGCTCTCCGATTATATTTCATTGAAATTAAGGAGTGACAAGCCTTGCTGATCGAAAGAGAAAGGAAGAAAAAGTTTTTCCGAATTCCAAATAAAACTCTCGGCTGCCGAAAAATCCGAAACCGTATTTACTCTAGGCAAGGCTTGATTGCTACGATGTATCCACGGAAACCTGCATATTTTTCAGAGAAGTGCAAAGAAGTGTAAAAGCAATTAAGTGGGGCATTGTTTACCCACAGTACGCCACATTCCATGCAGAATACGAAGGACACTGGTTGGTATTCATGTGCTAAATCCTTACTAGGATCCCCAATCCTCCCTATATGCCACTCTTCCTTCTCCCGGTTCTTCTTCTTCCTCCACTACCAGCAATACTACTGGACCACCTACTTCTGCTCTTAATACGAGTCCAAGCAACCAAAGTGTAGATTGTATATCACACTGTGTGTAGAAGAAGGTCTTCATTCTCTTGATCCTTTGCTCTCTCTTTCTCTCTTTAACTCTCCACTCTTCAAGCTGCTACTCTCTTTGGCTTTTTACGTAAAAGAAACCGTATAAATTTCTCTCATCTCTTCTGTTCCAGCCAAGAATCCGCAGCTCCCACTACGAACTTTTCGACTTCCCAAATATACGTGGATATAGCACACACCTAGTCTTTGTACTGCGTGAATTGGACTAACTGTGTGTACCGTCATCACATCACATCACCGACCACCTTATTCCACTTGCATGACTTTGACTTTCTCCGCACTCATTGCACCGAACACAAGATCTTCGCCTATATATAGCCGTAGATGCATTCTAATCCCACCCCAACCCTTCTTCGTCTTCTCTTTCTTCTTATTCTTCTTCTCATCCTCTAAAACTCTATTTGTGTATGTATGTATGTATCCTCTCCGTGTGTACAGAGATAGTAGATTCTATTTACGAAACTACTCGGAATGTTTAACAACGCATCAGCAGTCGCATAGATTTCTCGAGCTGACGCTTCATGTATCCACACATTCATTTCATTGCGTCCGGCCGCCTGTCCGAACCAGTAAGTTACGATCCGGAAGATTTCTTGTGTGTACATACATTTTATATATAGGTAGAGGTAGTAAGCAGTATAAGTAGGTAGATAGTTTAGAGTTTTGACTCGGTTGGACTGCTGAGTCGGGAGTCTGACAGCGGATGTGTTTGTAGCGACGGTTGTTGGCGGCGGTGTTGGCCCAAGTGGTCCAGTTAAAGGTAGCCCAGCCCAGGAGTCTCCGACATAGCAAGTCAAGTCGCAGTTGACCTTCGAGACGCTCCTCCTCGTATCCTACGTTTGTTTTAGCTCGAGTTGAAGCGGAGTCAATGCAGAAATGGAACTGTGCTATTTGTTGGACTCTCTCAAGAGTGCCAGAGCCTTATACTTCTTCCACAACCCAACGCGAATCTAAATGTGGAAAGAAGCTCTTTCTCTCACTTCCACGACTATTGGGAAGTTGTGTGTTACTACTGTTGTGAAAGTGTACAATTGTAGTATCTGTAGTTTACAAAGAGAGACAGAGGGAACAGTAACTGTTGTAAGGTGGTTGCTTTTCTTCTCGTTCGGACGAGCGAGTCCTGTAGCAAAGTAAAATAAATTCTAGAGTTGTTTCAGAGTGCGAGAGAGAGAGTAGATAGTTACAGATACAAAATACACCCGCTCTGTCTCTCTTGCTTGCCATGCTGGAAAAGCCGCTTGATTGAGCTATATTTATTTTCATTACGCCTAGACTTGATTCATTACAGCCGACTAATTATGTTAGTATTACCGACCTGTTTCCATTCAGTATAAACAGCCAATTAGCGGGATTGCGAATAATTTTCATTTCATTGTTTGCTGAAAAATGATACAAGGGCAATATGCCAATCTATATGGGCATGTGTTCCCTCGGCTGCATTTAGTGTGTGTACATTTGGTCGCTACAAACTGGAGGGGCTCTATCATCATCATCATATTATACACATTCTGTCTAAATGTGTCTGTGGATAAACTGACGGACGTTATTCCCTATTAGTATATTCATACATCCACACTGCGAGAACGGCTAACGTATTTTCATACGATATGGCTACTGGTACGGGATATGGTGTGAATATGAATGTATGCTTTCTATCAAACTCTACAGGCAAGTCCTGACCTGAGTTTGAGTACAGTGCAGATAGAAAACCAAAGGAAAGAGAGAAAGAGCTGGAGAGAGAGAGAGAGAGAGAGGAAGAGAAACAGAAACCTTTGTCAGAGCTGCTACTACTGCTACTTACATGATGTGAATCTATCTATACTGAAATTAGCCACTAATATTAGAGGTAGTGCTATTTAGCTGTGCTGTGTGTACATATAGTATGTCCATTACTGCTTAGTAGCCCAGGACTACAACTCTTTCTCGTGCCTATAGTTTCAACAAACGTATTATTAGCAATAATAATAATAGTTGGAAACGGCAGGGTGTATGTGCCAACCGAAGCAATTAATTAGCACGATAGCGAAAGGGAGCAATATTAGTTGGTGACGCTGGCCAAGGTGCAAGCTAATGGGAAACAGCAAATGAGTCCGCTCTTCTTTGGTAACATCACATTCTATGAAATCATATTAGTTATTAGTTGACACAACATACACATATACACACACCCCTGGCCTTAACTACTTGGCAAACATTCCCACTACCTGTTTGTTGGCAATCGCTTAATTGCTTGCGCCTTTTCTACTACAACACTCGCACAGAACAATGTTGCCTTCTCTATTTCAACTCCATCCAGCCTAATAATATTCTGCAGCTTCGACTTCAGTTGTGCAACACCAATTCTGCCACACTACTACTTCTCTACTATACTGAGGCTACAATACTTTTTGACGATAGATGATCATTGGATTGGCTGATACTGTGAGTCTACTACCACACTGACTGGCTGCTGGCTTGTTGGCTGGTGATGTGATGTGATGGCGACTCTCAGTCACGGCGTCAATTGCTATCAACCGTAATAGCCACTATTTTCCATTGTGTACGAGCGCTCTCTTACTTATGTTATTATGTTGCCTTCCACACAATGCATTGTGGCCTTTACAATTGCTTTCCGCACACATACTACTAGACACTAATACTTGCTGTAACTATGCTCTGCAAATGCTAGTACTCCGATCCTTTTCACCACTTTAGACCACAGGGCTGAGATATAAATACATATAGGAGACATTATGGAGTGTGTGTACGGAAAAGGGTGATGTGATGCGAGAGAGACGAGAAAAGCATCGCCTTTCACTCCTTTTTCCACTGGAGAAGAGTTTCGTTGTCGTTTACACGGCACGACAATACTTGTGCTGCTCCTGTTTGCATTTGGGTGTGTGAATGTGGCCGGAGTTCACTCAGATTCTGCTCAAGTTAGAACACAGTCCCAAAAGTCAACTCCCAAGCCCGTATTTTTAAAATGGACATATGGACATGCACAAAGGGACAAGTCTTTTCTGTGACAGAGAAAAGAATCCTTTGCGTATACGTATGTCTCCCTCTGTCTGTATTTGGAGTCCCTTTGAAAAACAACCGTTGTCTTCATTCATCAGGATTTCTCTTATCTGGTGTCAAGAGAAAGGAAAATGAGAGGACGAGTGAAAGTGCTTTTCTGGCTTAGCCGGCGGCTTGATAATTTGGTCGTTAGGATTTAGAAGGGCGTTGTTGTGTAAAAATGTACGCGTCAATGTATTTTCAGCTGGGATATACATTCAGTGTAACGCCCTTTGCTTGTATGATATCGGACCCATCGACATTTTTCCTTCTCTCTCCAAATGGGCTCAAGTGGTCCAGCGAGAAATGCATGTCGAGATAAAGTCCGCGTGTCGAGATTAATGAAGAATGTCTCGAAACGATTCCCCCTTTCAAATGACCATACAGACGTTAATCGGTATTAATCAAATGAGACTTCTTCCGCACTGACTGACCGAGCAACCTGCATGGCTATGCTGTGAGACTTCCTTCTCCCGGACTTAGTCTCCAGACTCGTGAGACTCGCATCACACACAGCAGCACCACTTGAGTCGATAAACAGTGACCAAACACCATTTATCCCCTCCACCACTCATTCATTCCACCATACAACCACCAACCAGTCCAAGTCCATTCAGTCCAAACACCAAAACATTTTTTGACTGCTACACATACAAGCACACACCTCCGCTCTCCCTACCTGCCTGACAATGCATTGAAATCTCACATCATCACATCACCAACTGAATAACCCAACCATCGCATTCAATTCAATTCAACCGCATCGGTTTTCTATTGAGCGACCTTGTTCGCCCGGCTCCTGCCTCTACCACTCTCCTTCTCTCTCTCTCTGTGTGTATAGGTATATATAATAATTCGCAATTTATTTATATGCCACTAGTATACTTCTGCACTCTCT
>JABASD010003239.1:0-21211 GCA_019776165.1 Pogonognathellus flavescens
GTGTTGTGCTGCTTTTACTTTTGTCTTGTGCTAAAATATTAAGACAAAAAGAATTAATGATATTAAAACCTTCACAAAAGTTAACTTTAATTATTTTTTGTTTAATATCAATGTTTAAAACACATTGTTAACTTATTATTTTCTTAAACCTACACAGTACAGTTAGATCAAATGACTTTAATCTTCCAGATTTAATCATTGTTCGTTCACTGATCAATGTAAAGATGTTGCTCTCCACAAGTAGACAAAGTGAAACAATTCACACATAACACCTAAATAGAGTCTCATGTTCATGAAATCCCGTAGTCTTTGAAATTCACAGGTATCGAATAAACTGTGAAGCAAACAAAGGGATCTGGACGCTGTCCAATTATCTTGGATACTACCCTTCTACACTAAACCTCTGAACTATTCTCAGAGGTTTGACACATAATGTCAATAATTATGCCTTACCTTAATTAAAATACTACAAGAATATTTAAGTAAGGAATTTATCAAAATCATCATAGGGACAGGCATTGATTATTATGATTATGTTTTCAAATTGAGCATAATATATAGTGAGGTATGAGTTGGCTAAACCAATACCGACAATAAAACGTGGTATGAAAATAAACAGTAGGTAGGTAACTGTTTGCCATCGGAAATCCCAAAAGTTTTTACTATGTGCTTTGTTAGTTTTTGTCCTACGCTTTTACTGATGGGTCTCACGTATTCGAAGTACCTGCAATTGCAATCATGCAATGAATGATAAAAATGATGATGCACAATAAATAATATGTAAATCTATTTCCAGGAACACTCTAATACGACCTGAGAGAGAACGACGACGTATTATTTACATCAGAAAAAATTGTTCTGTCGTTTGAAGAAACGTCAACACGTTTTTACATTCCATTGCATACAATAATAAATACTGTCTACGTTACGTCTAAGCCATTATTATGCATCTACGAAGAAAATATATGTCTACATGGCCAACGTTTGTTTAAACATATTAAACTTATATTTACATCACATTTCCAAGTATACTCGAAATAACTTGTTTTTTGTCTGCTAATATTTACTGCGTAAAGCTGCTGTACAACTGTAAACTTCATAATTAACTTTGGGAATAAATTTTACATGCGAATAGATTGTCTTTGCTCTTGCCTGTCTGTCTGCATGATAATTCAAGAACGGTGTGAGATTATGGCTTCCAACTTCGTACACGTATTCCAATGGTCGATTGGAAGGGTAAGTTTTGAAGATGGGGTCAATCGGTCAACTCCTTCATGACCTTTGAGTCATTTAAGATGTCTTTGCATAAATACATACGCCTGCAAATATTGCTTTGAGGTAATAAACAGGATGTGCAATATTTTACCGATATTTTACACTTTGTGACCCCCAAAACTATTTGTGACCCTCTGAAATGGCAATCCTAGTTACGTGCCTGATTACTATATGCAAGCCATTAAAAATTGACATAAATAATGCTGTTTTAATTCCATTTTAACTTACGAAACTTTTTTACTCCATTACCAATGGTTTATATATTTCATGTTAAGGTGACATACCAGTAACACCTTTCAGATGCTAAATTCTACCTGTTGGAATTTCAATTACTTTGTGTGTAAACAGACAACTTGTAGTACATTATACTCAATGTTGGTATAAAAATGCAAAAAGGAACAGGTCAGTTCTTGCAGCATGCATTTCTCCGTAATGATGACGAAAAGAGATAATCCGTAGGGTGTGAATATGGGATCTAACCATGTAAGCTGAATGGATTGGCACAAAGAGTAGTCTAATATTTTTAGCATGTCTGACATACTAATTAAAGATTTTTCTTGTCTTTGGTATGCCAAACAGTGGTCATTCATAATCGTACTTTCTTTCACAAACGAAGATATTATGGAGTAAGGAAATATCAATGCAAGCCTTTGTCCTAGCTCTGGCTGACAAAAGCAAAGTATAACATGAAAAAGTGAAACTGGTTTTTTAAAGTCATTTATAAAAACCGACTGTACTTAGGAAACACATTAATGACATCATCAGAGCATCACTTACAAAGAAGGGGAGGTTATCTATTTAATTATAAGTAGCTCAGGAAGTATAATGCACTTTGTTTGGAATTTTAATCATGGTTATGGTTTATTAGGCCAATTTCATTCATTTTTTAAATCGTCCTTATAGATAGAGAAAATCAGAACAAATAAGGCAAACTGTTTAAATCTACATACATTGAATAATATTTTATACATCTTATTTATTTCACTAAATTCGAATTAACATATTTTGATGTATCATTTGTACATTACATTAAGTTTATTGCATAGGTACAAGCCGAGTTGATGAAACGTACATACATTTTGCATACTACATCTGACGTAATAATATTATTATGCTTTACATATATTATGGAAGTGTTATGTTATTATGCTTGATTACTGGCAAAATGTGAATCGCATGTTTTTTGTGCAAAGCATGTTTAAATACTACATGAAAGCACATTAGACAGAAAAAGAAAACAGATTAAATTTGAACTTTTTGTATGTTTAAACTTCGTATAATGTGTCTAAATGTGTCTAAATGTATCTATTTATATTATTATTATCGAATTGCATTATATAATTGTAAACACACAACTGTTACATATTCTGCTATTTTCAAGAAGGTACTTGTTATTTTTCAATGGCTGTAAATACATTTTTAGAACGCACAGTACTTATTTCTGCTATTTATTTTTGATTATAACTGAGCAAGTCTTTTCTACAATAATGAATGGCTTGTGCCGTGTCTTATTTTTCGGTAGTACATACGTGTTATGCATATAATATAATGTAATGAATTATTTTAAATTGATTATACCAATATTATACGATAATGCTCATAATACATGCCTACCATTAAACCTAAACACGATTTTTAATTCTCACTTATTTCCCAACTACATTTATAAGACTACAATTTGCACTACAGTCACTGATTTCTAAATCTTCGGACTAATTGCAACAAGTTTCTGCTATTCAGTTTCAATTGTTTCATTCTTTTACAAGGTACAACACTAAATATTCTTTATCCCGACATTATTTTGTCTATATCATTATTGCTTTATCATTCATTCACTTAACCATCGTCAGAATTGACGGCTGCTATTATTTATACATATCTAATCTGTCTAATATAATTTAAAGGCCGGTTCCTTCACTACAATGCATTCTACATGTACATACATGAAATCATGCAATATTATATTTTTATTCTAGTCCGATACAATTTGAAGCACTAAGTATATCATTATAGTAGTATAAATACAAACATGTTATTTTAGCCATTGAACATAGTGTTAACAATGTTAATTTGTCAAACTATACAATGACATTTGAGCTCTAGTCAGAAAACACAAAATTTAACCACAAATTATGAAAATCCAATACTGAATAATCAACGTTAACAAAAGTAAACAAACGACTACATATTTGAATTAAGCATGCTCCCATGAACTGATTGCCAGTACTTTTAACCATTTTTTGAATATAATAAACCATCTATTTACAACATTTAGATTTTTACGATAGTACTGCTCATTATTGTTTTGTCTATCCCTCTGAGAATATAAAAATACAATTCATATTTGAAACTTCCATGAAGCAACAAAATATGCAATCAAATTAGGCTAACTTAACTAAATAAATATTACACTTTTTGACGGTCAATTGACATCCGCACGAGATAAAAGCGGAGGACCAGTTATTGAAACAATATTTTTAGTTATGGGAGCAGGAGGTCCAAGGACTACGTTGGCAGTAGTAATTCCAGAGCTAGAGCCTGACATTGGGTTGATCCCTGGTGACTGTACGGCAGTTGGCAAAGTTGGTTGATGCAAGTTCACACCCAATGAATTACAATTGTAGTCACTTTTAACAACCAACTTTTTGTTTCCATCTGCAATGGTGACTTGACCCAAGAACTTGTTTACCCCCGGTAAAGTTATTTGAGGTATGTGTCGTATATTGAGAAACTGCAAATTTTTGCATCGTCTCAAATGATCCAAACTTATATTTGTTAGCTGTGGACAGCCACTGATGCTCAAATGAGTCAGATTTTCTAAACTGGGGGAGTCAGGAGCTCCAAGTTGAGCAATTCCAGCATCTGTTATACGAGGACAGCAACTTAAATCCAACTTGGAAATGCTTCCCGCATGCTGTGTTACATACCTAGACAAGGAAATGTAACATTCAATTATCTTAATCAATAAAAGTCAAATTAACACAAATAATTTATTATTTCATAGTTAAGTTATTGAACCTCAAAGATACGTCGGATAATGCAGCTCCTGCTAAGCACAAACATTTAAGTTGACGTAAACGTGATTTTGAATCAGCTAAGCCCGGTCGAGAATCTACAGGCGGTGCTAAAATTTCCCTCAAAGCTGCATCTGTGAGTCCACCCACATAGCCTAAATCCAATCCGGCCAATGCTGGACAGAAACACGTTTTCAATGCTGAGATGCTTAGCCAGGGCAAACCTTGCAAAGAAAGTTCTTTAAGTTGAGGTAGTCTACTGATAAACCAAAGTAACTGTTGCTTCGAGATGGTGGTCCAATTTAGAGAAACTGTGGACGGCTGACGACGAACAATGCCTTTCAATAGATCCGCAGTAATTTTTCTACAAAACAAAAAAAAAATCATTGAATTGCTGCACACATTTATTATTATTTGCATGGTGTCGAATTTCAAATCGGGTGTTATAATATATTTGATTATACAAACCTATTTGTGAGATCAGCTCGTTCCCAAAGAGATGGGGTTAGTCCCATGCGATTCCACTCTTTGGAAACAGACAAGATTCTGTTTAGAGAAACGAGATCCAATCGAAGGAAAATATTTTCCATAATTTTCTTATCCCTCAGAAGGATGTTTATGTCAATTTTCTTCTTTTGAGGAGATTTCGGCAGGGAAGACTCCCTTTCTGAATCTAAAGTGGCGGGACGAACTACATTGCTTGGCTTTTTCAGAGCTTTGCCAGAGCCACCCATAATTTTGCCAGACAAATCAGTCCTGAAATTGAAAAACACAATTTTTAAAATGCTCTAACTAAAATAATAATTTAAAAATATAAATAAATGCCAACAGTAAGCTCATAAACTGAATGTTTCAAAAAAATGTAGAAAAATTCCCCATTCTCTCCCTTAAGCTCTTTTCAAAGCTGTGGGAGAGTTGAAAACTCAACCAACTACATTGTACCCTCACTATCATAATTATTATTGTTATGTTTATTACTGTATTCATATTACTCACCGAAATGGATATTTAATTGGAGACGTCTTTTTTAATTCCTCTTCTTCCACTTCAGGCTCTTCTTCTTCCACTTCCTCCTCCTCTTCTTTTTCCTTTTTCAATTTTTCTAGTTCTTTTTCCTTTTTCACCTTTTCTTGCTCTTGTTCTTTCTTCACCTTTTCGTGTTCTTGTTCTTTCTTCACCTTTTCGTGTTCTTGTTCTTTTTTCAACTTTTCGTATTCTTTTTCCTTCTCCCGTTTCTCTTTCTTCTCCTTTTCCTTTTTATCTTTCTCCTTGCCATCTTTTTCTTTAGTTTTATCTTTCTCCTTTTCTTTCTCCTTCTCTTTATCTTTCTCCTTTTCCTTGTCTACTTCTTTTGCTTTGCCTTTCTTAACTTTTTTTGATGCGTTTTTGGTGATATCCTTCTCAGGAGATTTTCTTCCATTTGCAGCATTTGGACAGGAAATCGTCAATTTAGGCATCTCATCTGAACTCCTACGACTTCGTGCTAAATCAGAATTTGCAGACATGGTCCTTTTTAAAGCAGCATTCATCTTGCCAACAATAGTTTTTTCGTCAGCAGATTTACGACGAACAACTTGCTCTAACTTTTGTTGCACATGTTTCTCGTCGTCCCGTTTCTGCAATAATATATTGTAAATTAATAGGGTACCATTCATTTTGTGGTTTTATTTTGTAATTATTAGTAAACTACTTATAATATATATATTAAGAATCTTTGGATGATTAATATTGGGTTATGGGAAAATCACTTTTACATCTACTTTGGTGAGATAACGTGATGTCTTACTGATTTAGCAGTTGGCTTCTCATTTTTCTTAGGAGGAGCTGGAACAATCAAAATGGGCTTTTCCATCGGTTTTTCATCCTTCTCCTCCTTGACAATCGCGCTACTGAACTCCATTTTATTAGCAATATCACTGAAACTTGCTTTAGCCATCGCCATATGGTTAAAAACATTTCCTACAGATGAAGACGGTGTGGTGCCATTGACTTTAATGTTTGCAGAACCGTTTGAATTTGTATTTTCAATTGAATTACGACGATCGTCAGCAGATTTCACCCGTTTGCTTTTTGGGAGTGGTTTACTCTTTTCAATGCACACAGGACATTCCCAACTGTTCGGCAAGTCGTCATTAATGATTCCAAGAGTCTTGGCTGAAACTTTTGAGGAAATGCAGTGAGGATGTGTAATTTGAATACATATCACGCATTCCATCAAAGATGTTGCTGAATTCTAAGTTGAAAAGGAAATAATTAATTCCACATAACCCAGAGTATAGCTCAATAAACAGTAAACACACAGAACTTAATACGTTTTTCAATACATACTTTTGCTTTGTACAGGGACGCTGCATTAGGAACCTCACCCCATCCATCAAGTCCACATTCTATGCAAGTTGCAGTGAAAGGCAGTATAGGCTACGAATTCAATAAAAATATGAAGTTAATAAGAACGCAATAATAGATTAACCAATTAACCAACAAACTTTGAATAGTAGAAACTCACCACTAGACACTCCCTCATGACACAAGGCTTCTTTCGGGAATGATCCTTATCTTTAGATTTTATTAAAGTGATACAATTCAAGCACTGATAACAATCTTCTTGATTGGTGCAAGATTGACAGCCGCCACAACGAACTCTTTTTCGTGGAGGTTCTCCGTCTTGCGAATTAGGACTACTACACCAACCCGCATCAGCGTGCACAGCAGACAGTTGAGTCTTTAATGGGCGTTTACGTGTTATTTCAACCAATCGACCCACATCCTGTAATAATAAATAAAGTTAATATTTGAAATAGGTAGAAAATTCAATTACACATTCTTTATTTCATCGTGAGAACTTGTCATGGAAATGTCATTTGTAATTTTAAATAATACCTCGGCTTTCTCCCCAGGCCAAACAAGAATGGGACGCCCTGTGACTGCTTTAGCAGGGCTGTCGTAACGATGTTCTTCTACGATTGTTCTAACAGCTCGGAGTAAAGCCACCGGATCATAAATAAGAGCTGGCACATTTTTCCTAAGAATAGGAAGCTGGTGCAAGTACAAAACAATTGCTTTCAGACCCAGCAACTCTTGAGGGCTCAAAGCAACGTCCTGAAATTGTAAACAGAATATCAATGAGTTTCTCCGTACTGTTAATTTTTTTAAACTTTCCTATTTGAGATTAATTAACAAACTATTATATATATTTTCAATGTATAAGCTATAGAAATAGGTTATAAAACAGAATCTTACATCAGCTACCAGCTTTTGACCAGATGAATCCAATAATTTTGAGTTTTCAGTGTTGTCGTCTCCGTCTTCAGTTGGGATTCGGATGAAACTATTTCCCAACAAACAATGCACATATCGCTCCAAAGTGTACCACAACATTTCCGTAAAGAATGGATAACGAAATTTTTGAGGGACTTTTGTCTGCTCTTCCACTGTAGCAATTTTTAATTGTTTTTCAATTCCAAAACTATGCAAAAAGTTTCCTCCAAAAACCAAAGAATCTTTTGGTGTGTATACAGCATGGATCCAGCCCGATGGTATGAAAAACGTGTCTCCCTCAGAAAGATAAACTCGACTGCATTCATCCACATTATCACCGAAAAAAGTATCTCCTTGTTTACCAGACAGAACCCAGGTCTGGTAGAGTTCCAAATTTTTGTCCGTTGGTGGTATGAGCCAAAATACCTATAAAACAAACACTTATCAGATTCATGGCCAAATATTGTGTTATGCAAGAACATAATAAGTTCTTAGCTAAAGGGTCCTTTTGTGCTTTAAGTCAACAGCATCGTACTTGTTAGCGCTGACTTAGCAGTCAGATCAATTCAAATGAAATTATTATTAATATGGCTAACATTTTGGAATTTTCTGGTATCTTACCTTGGCACCTTTGAGAATATGGTACCAAACAGATGTCCCTCCAAAATCCACGTGAAAGTCTGTGAAACATCCTTTAACACTCATAAGACAATACTTTTGTACTTTGGGGTACATCATTTCGTCCATAACCTAACCAACACAATAATACCTGATTATTTGGGCTATTAACAACACATTATGTATGTAGTTCATAAATTCAAGAGAAAATCCAAAATTAAATTGTATTTTAACGGTATTTACATTCGTAGACTCGGTCTGCATGTTCTTTAAATGTCTTGGCCACACACGATCCACCCAATCTATTTGTCTTACAACCGTAGGAGACTCTACGTAATTTTCTAATTTCGTATGCGAAAATTCTAAGCTGATAACGTTAAGAAGACGATCCTTGGCAGTTTTTTCATAATATTCCTGCCACTGCTTCATAGTCATTTCTAAGTTCTTCTGTGTTTTTACATCCATAACATCCAAGAGTCGTTTCGATCCTGCATCAAAAATAATCCACGTTTAGATAAATTATGTCTCAGGGTTAACTCATAAACATTTAGACAATAAATATTGGACCGTACCGACACATGTCTTGACATCACCCACTGAGAAATTTGGACCCGGTATGCGAATACCCAAACCTGTCTTTTCTTTGAAAATGAGAGGCTCTGTGAAACCATTTTCTTGAATATATGCCAGTGTAAACTCTGAAAATTATTAAAGTGTTCAAATGTTAGTAACATAAGAGTATTTAAGTCAAAATAAAGCAAATAATAGCAAGATATGACAATTGGTTGTATTACATACCTGTTCCTCTCATGTCCTTGACCAGGTTTTTGGAGAATCTGCTAGTTTCCAGTTTTTCTTCCAGGTCAAAGCTTTGCGGCCCTTCGATTTCATCATCGGCGTCCCCAACCCAATCATCTGTGTAAAATTTCCTCTCCTTACGGTCTCGCTAAAAGAAACAAAGAAAAACAATTGTTATTAATGCCATGTCTATAGAAAATAATAGGTTACAACTATGCCATAACTAAGACAATATCAAACAGTTGGTTTAATTGAATTGAAGCTCGTCTCATCCAAATCCCAAACACTTTTATACACGACCATTTATTAAAGTTAATATAGGCCTAACCAAAGAATAAAATGATTTCCTCTATTAAATGGTAACAATGCAATGCTAAGATGATAATCATCTTATTGTCTATATAGACTTGAGTTAGACTATTTCTCTGAAATTAAAAGTAGTCTGTCAATGAAAAGCATACAATGTTTATCTCTGATGATAATACAAACCTCAGCTAATTCACAACTACATAGATATGTTCATGTGGCCTTGCTGTCCACTTTATGTTTGCTCAGTATTGCAAGTCACTTCTAAATATTGCAAAAATTTCTTCAAAAAACATTCCTATTCCGAATGTAAAAATATTTCTTTGTATATTTGAACAAACCATTTATTGCCACTGTAGGTCTGTAAATATCTGTAAAGTAGCAGTTTTGTTTTTATAAATAATACATGATTTCATCACGACTATAGTTACATTACATTGTACATTGTATACCTACCTAGACTGATGAAGCTAAAATATAATATTGACATCTTTAAATAGAAATAAAGATTATATATATTGTGTAATATCATCGTAATTTTTATAACCTAATTAAAATACATCTTACTCCAACATGGCTGAGATGACATGCATTATAATGCATTTTGTAAATGCATAGAAGGATAAACAAGTACCTAATCATGTAATATAAATTAGTCGACTATTATTAGTGTGATTATTATGGTTAGAGTAAAACATCTTGTAGCTGTGACGTTTTATTCCGATTATTATTCATAGCCTGGAGTAGATGTAGATGTAACTACACAAACTACAAAGGATAATGATGATGTTATACTCATTCACTCATTCATAATGATTACCTCTACCTGTATACGATGTTACCAAACAAAATAAATGATACAACAGAAAACACGTCTCTAAGACAGAGATGATAAACAGGCAGACTATAGACGACTGGCAATCTGCACATGTACACAAAAGTTCTAACTCTAACCACAAAAACAACCATCCATGTAAAAAGGTAGTTTTGTTGGGTATTTATATTACATACCACTATAGAATACCTACCTAGAAAGATGCACTACTACACAACACTGCAAATTGCGACTCAGCAAGTAAGCAATCACCATCATGTCGTAATAACTTTTACGTTTTTACACACATATGAATATTATAGTAACTTTAAAAATCCTAAAAGCCGACCTGTTTATTATTCGTCCGATGTTTTTTCATTTTGAAAACAGCACTACTATTCTATATCTATCTATGAACTATGAACTAACAATTATTCTAACTGTATAAAGATACACCATATACACGGTATCACAACAATTAATCACAAACTATCACAAAGAGACGGAAGACTGAAAATATATAAGAATTTGATGTTTGAAGAATTTTGGTATTTGATTTGGAAAGAAGTGATATGGAAAGGGACTGTGAGATGCAGTGGTGGTTGCAGTTGGATTGACTTGTGATGGTCGTGTTGTATGGGATGTAATAATTGGTCTCATTTTAGTTGAGTTTAGTATAGTGAAGGTTGCAAGGCTACGAATGACTATGCACATGTAGAATACACCTAATATGTAATCTAGTCAAAAAGTCATAGCGACGACAACATTCATTCGATTCTTGGTATGCAACTAACTCTGGCAGTGGGATTTACACACATTTTACATCTCACAAAATCTCCTCTCCCACTCCCACTCTCAATCAACAAGGGTCATTCATTTATTTGTTGTCCTCTATAACCATTTAGTCTTATAACTAACTTTTACTACTACACCATGTAATCTCAATCTAAAAACACTTACTCCAAAATTACAAACATTCTTATTATAATGCCCTCATGTCTTATAAGTGCAATAATAGACAAACACTTCTTCCACAGATTCAAATTCACTAGAGTTATTCCATTTATAGTCTCAATCATCTCAAAGTCTCATACAATCTTCAATCTACCACACTCTGCGCCTACTTCTTCTATTATACCCGTTTTCTATTTTCTTCCTCCGTTAAAATATCTCAAGCCTTACTTGAAGATTCTCCTTTGAGACGCATCAATTATTATTCACGAGACTATAGAAGAGACAATTTTTCATTGCTATCCTTTAGAAATTAGCTATGGTATATAGAACCACACATATTATTATTATTTTGTCAAAGTGAAGTTTCATAAAATTGGGTTGAGATTTATGTTGGTATATATATTTGCCATTATTTGGATGTGTAGTAGTACCTATATAAATACCTACATAATTTGTCTGGTACTATTATTATTATGTTCTATAAATACACGTACATATAGGTACATAAATATATATATAGGGACATGTTCTAAACGAGATTTGCGTCTATATCTATACATGTGCTTTGCTAATAATGTATATAATTATGTCGTCTTCAAGAAGTACATCGTACATTACATTCAAATACAGAAGGAATTAACATATTCACCCGAATGAATAGAAAACTAAAATTGGTTGTAAATTGACTAATAATACTATCCTTGACTAGTAAATTGATGGGGATTGATAAGAGCAGATATAATTGCTTAAATTTATGCAGCATGATATATTTGATGATATAAAAGTCTCAGACTTTGATAAAACTGATTGGTATCTTTTGTCTGTATAGTATATACACACACACTGTATGAATCGTATCTTATACAGATACAAGGCAATTGTGTTTGCATTTTTGGATTTGAATGGATTAATATAATTGACAAGGTTGTTGCAGGTAAGTTTAAGTTGGTAAAGGTAAATGGTCTGGGATGGATTAGGCATTATATTTGTTGATAAAGTGGAAAAATCATAAATTTATTCATCATACCAATTGACGGGTAATTCTCTTTGGACTTCTCTCCATTTCTTATCAGAGTTCTCGGTTTTATACAAATCTTGTGATAATTATCTTTCCTTCGATCTACTTCCTGTTCGTACACAGTCAGTAGGCAGATATGATTTAATTTATTTATCGTGTGTGTTTACAAAGATGTTCATGATGAACTGAGTAATTTTCATGGACAGAGGAAAAAGGACAACTCATTGATATTGTAGGAAAGAACAACTCATTGATGACAGGAAAACACAACACAGTGAAATGTCCACGTCCAACTAAAAATAAAATGTCGTGTTATTTGTTGCTGACAAAGTAAATGAACCGTCATACCGATGTGGCATTCAACTTCAGATTTTATTTCCTTTTAAAATCTTACGTCATGCCCAGTCAAAAAACAAAATACAGTCAGAGAAACATAATAAAAATTTTAATTGTATTTATTATCTTTTATGTCAGTTCGTCATGTTCCGGTTATATTCCCTGCAAAGTCACATGGCTTTGATTTTGAGTGCATCAAGCGCTATTTCATCTCCTCACAGATTTTATACTGCAGCTCCCGTTTCTCCCAACATTCCAAGCTCCGCCCATCACCGTTCCTTTCGCATGCAAACCAGAAGAATGTCTCTTTCAGCGTACAGAAACACATGTACTTTTTCCTATTATGGGATTTTTTATTTACAGCTGTAAAATCTCTAACTTCATAATCTATAAATAGATGTAATTATCAAGGACGTACCGAGAGGGGGGCACTGGGGGCACTTGCCCTCTCCAAATTCAGGAAAAAAGGGGTTATGTGCCTTCGGCCTCAAATTTCTGTGTTTTTTTGCTATTTTTTGTGTTTTTTGCGTTGGTGCCCCACCTAATGTCACTTTATTACGTCGTGCCCCCACCACCAAACAGAAATCCTGGGTACGCCCTTGATTGTAATTCATGTAATATTATAAAGGTAGGGACTCAAAGGGTGTTGGAAAATAATAGGTCGCTAACATAAAATTTGACTTGTTGTTGCACTTAATACTTACTATCGTATTTTCGCTATAATAATATGTATTACACACCTTTGTACATATTTTATACATTAATGCATGCTTTACAATCTTTAAGACGTAGTTAAAATAAAGATTTCTTAGGTAGGTTGCAATTTTGTAATTGCAAATGAAATAGGGACCTATAACGATAAAATATTTTTGCTGTATATAATGTAACATAACTATTGTATTGTAATATCTTTTATGCACATATTATTATAGGCAATGCAATTATATGTATATATATTACTATATGCAATTTTATACGCATTAAAATTCCATATCTACATGCGAAGCATTTACTTGTAGTGTTTTCTGTGAAAAGGACTCATAATATACCTAGTGCCTATAGTATGTATTAATAATCCTTATCCTCATATCGATATATCTAAATCCCCGTGCCAATTATCATGCCCTTTTACTAACTGTCATAAAACGGAGGATTAATACGTTGTGGTGGATATAAACTCGTTTTAATATTCCTTTCTACTTAACTTGTAATAGATAGCCAAGGTATAGAATAATTAAAGTAATTTTTATTTTGCACAGGATAATAATAAGTACTCCATACATGGTAATATTATGGTGATATATATATATATATATCTGTATATGTAATGAAACTTAACTAGTTGATGTTTCGGTCGGACTGACTGAAATATTTTATTAGCGACATGACATACCTATATATACTGGCCATGAATATTATAGCACACCACAAATAGTGCTCTTCTTACACTTGTACTTGCACTTGAACCAAGTTAGCGTAGCGAATAATAATATTATACGGAGAGCGTAATGCATTTACATGGTCATTCAAGTTTAAATTTCATATACGCATAGATTATGATTAAGGAAAAGGATACGCTTTATATTCTCAGAGCGTCAAATAGTATTCATTTTCATTACATTAGCATTTGTTTGTAGTTTCTACAATCTAGTGAGACGCCACCATCAATCAGTCATACTTTACATGTTTTACACTCCCAACACTCTCAACTAACAGTCAGAAAACTAAAATTCAAATTCAGTTCACCAATTCAAAATTCAAATATGTATAGTATATCTCCCAAGAAAGAATGTTTGAAGTGTGAACAAACGGAGTAATAATTGTTTTCGTGTTCCATTCATCCCTTGTACTTGTTTTTCTCTTCACACATCATTGAATAAATTTGTTCATTCAACTAATTCGCAGCTAACAACTACATTATACATAACCCTCCGTCAATTTAGCTTTAGTCCACAAGGCCAGTCAGTAATAGTACTTCCTCTTTTAGTTGGAATGGAATTAACAAGTATTTAACGTTGATAATTTCTTAAGGTAGCTAGTCCAGTCAAGAACCTTTTCATTCCCCGTTGTGTTGTGTGACTTAAGTGTGTCTCATCCAGTCTCATCTCATAGTGTAGCAAATTTTTTATTTTTTGCAAGTGAATCTAACTAAAACTTTAAAATTATTGTGTTACTATATTAAGGATTTGATTAAACCATTACCAAACTTATTCTTCTAGTTTCTAGTATTCTTTTTATACAACTACATAGCACTGCTCTCTCAGTCTCAGCCTCGGATATCTAAGTTTCAGTTATTATGGATTTTTTGTAAAGTATTAAAATAGTTACTTATAACAAAGTTTTAGTCCAGAATGAAAAATTCTCAGTTAATCCAGATTTATTGCTGTACAAATGAACTAGGTATATTATTTTCATGAAAAATAGTAAACAAATTGGAACAATAACAGTATAGCTGTAGGATTACATCGCCTTTGCAGGAACAGTACAGATGTAGGATATTTGATATGTGATAGCAAAGGTACAAGATGAGATTATAAATTCGATGCAAGCTATAGACGTTAGAAATCAACATGATTGGCTTATCATTTTTTAATATAAAACTTCACTGTGTATCATAGTTTTATGATTAATGAGAATTAATTAATACCGAAGTAACTATAATATGTACACCGTCTCAATTACAGCAGTATTGTAGGATACTTATATATGCCATAGCCTTGAATGGTTTAATTTTATGCCATCTTCACTCTCCCAGTCAGGAAAATATTAAATAGTGAATTTTCATCTTATCGGAGCCCATTATAAAACTTTCACAGCATAATGTGAGTGAATGCATATTAACACGATTATCAGTGTGTGTTGTGTTCCCTGAGACTTAAAACATGTTACAAGTACTTTTTTGTGTGTGGAAAAGTGTCAACTGTTTATCCTGCATATGGAAGATTTTAAACGGTGGTAATCTGGTGGTGACGCTATAGGTACGTTGTTGACACGCAATTGTAATGCTAATTAATGAATATTATAAAACTTCTAGGTTGGCTGTGATTAATGTGTGAGTATTTAACTAGAAATCCACTCATCATAAAAGCGTACACTACAGAGAATGCACGCTGAATATTTAATATTATTCAATTAATGAATCGTTTAACGTGGTTTAGAAATAATTAGGATCGACTTAACGCTTAAACTGCCATCGTGATATCACAAAGATTATACCGACTGTAACAAATGCTGTATGTACTATTTGTATGTATGCATGGAGTATATGGAGTGCATTTATAAGTACAGCTAAATAATTAAATGAATAAAGAATTACCCGGATAATTTTTCATAACTTGAATTGTGATTGTGTATGGTCCACTGATTGTGAACATAGGTGACAGTTTGATAGCTACAATACATCATACTAACTGTATGAAGGATAATTAATTTCATATTCGTAGCGTTAAGACACAATTTACACGAGTTATAATAATAAACAGGAAGAAAAATATTATTTAGTTGCTATGAGTATTTAGTATTTACTTGGAAGCATACAACCTGTATAAAATACAATGAGATAATAAAAATATATTTTGTACCTATGTAGATTAAAGTACATGTCGAAGAAGATAATATTCTACTTATCCAGCATCATGTGAATTCAAGCGTATCGAACTAACTGTGAAGTGCTTCAGATTGATTCTTTTTATACTAGAGAGGTATTACAGTTTTATATCTATAGGTAAAGCAAATCATTATTTTGACCTTTTATCGCTTTGCACTTGTTTACTTGGCGATTGTACATTGAATTGCAACAGTAGCAGCAATCATTTAGTTTTAGCGTGGCTTCAACAGCAGCATTAACGCTTTTCATTTCACGGAAAACAGAAGACTCTCGAGAACGCATTCAGATCCATATCTATATACAATCGAAAAAATCAAAACAAAAAATTACGCCATAAGGTAGAATATTTTACGTTTTTTATTTGAAAGTAGCCACTGCTCTGATCAACTCTACTTTCGAACTGTCTTTTGCATACAATTTTCCCAGCAAAGTTTATAAGGAGTATGCAAAGCAAGGAAGACTTGCAATAATGTGCAAAATATTTGTTTGGAGTTTGATTTGTGTGCAGTATTAAACAAAGTGAAGCGTGTTTGTGCCATTTCAAAGAATCAATAACGTTACAAGGATTATACGTCACGATGAAGATAGGCGGGGGTGGAAATAATAATTCATCTTCACAACTTCCTTTATCTTCGAATTTATACTACGATAATTATGGATATTGTTCCTCAATACCACAAATCTCTTCTTCGCAAACCATCCATCAAAATCAGCCAGAATCAACTTATAACGTAAGATATTTTTCATTATTATTATAGAAAGAAGGAATTTTATACCTGCACATGCTTCTAAGCTCCTTTCCTGAAAACTTCTATGAAAGTAGTCTTAAACCTATAAAATGAAAGTATTAAAAGTGCTGAAAAGTATATAGACCTATATATAATATAAATATGCTTTTGTACAGCCACATTCCAATATACCATAAACCGTAATGATACATATTATGATTAGATGTTAATATTATTAAACATAATATTATGCAATGTTAAAATGTATAATAGGGGCTAAATAATATTTGTCTATTAGCGAATAGCAGGATAAGGACGGATGAGTGCGCAACAATAAAGCAATGTAAAAGAATGTGTCAATTGGTAATTCATTTTATTTAGAGAAATATAAAACGAGCTAACACATTAGAGATTACATAATCTGAAAAATTAGAAACAAGTAGCAATGCTACCAATGCATGAGTAATATTATACTCAACTATACTTAAGCATAATATTATTTAGAGGAAGTAATTAATGTAAGTTTGTACCAAGCACTAAATAATTGACATTCTATGAAAAACTTTCTATATACATTTAAGTGAGTTAAATAAATATTTCAGCATGAATATACTGCTGTAGTTATACAGTGAGAGCATATATCCAGTTTATTTAACTAATATGTAATGTATTCAAAGTTACTTCAATGAAAAAACATTTTCTTGGTCTATGTAAGTGACAAAAAGCATTCTTAACCAAGAAGTCCTAAAGTTACATTATATAGAATAATGTTAATATGTCAATAGTATTACACGGTTCTGGTGCACTAGAAAAATGTTCTAATACATTTAATAGTCAAGGCAAATTTTAATTATTATTTAAAGCAATTTAGTTTTTGCAAATCAATGGAGGACATCGTGGAGTGTGCAAGTAGAGGAAGTAAACATGCAAATAATTATAAAATTATCATTAAAATCGACGGAAGCGTATTTACCATAATATTAACAGGGCCATTAATATTGGTTACTTTTAATTATAATACAAATATCTGATGTCGGTCGAATTTGAATTAGTGGCATGGTCTGCTGAAAGATTCAATTAGCTAATGTCAGGCACGTAACCAGGATTGTCATTTGGGAGTATCACAAATAGTTTGGAGGAGTCACAAAGTGTAAAAAATCGGTTATTTGTTGCGGCTATTTTCTTGGCAGTTTGAGGAGGGGAGTGCGGGCACCCTGGGACTCCCCCTAGATACGCCCTTGGCTAATGTATTATATTATACTGTAATAATTACATTAGATTTCTTACTACTTATAGATTGCATTTCACATAATGTGAAACTGGAATATTTGTAACTATCTGTGATTCATGGCGTAATTACCTTGTATTCATATGATTCAATAATTTCGGACTCACAAGTATCACAAGTTAGCAAATAAAAATGGCAATGGTAAAAACCAACACGGTATGTTTAAAACATACGTACTGCCGTACTGCGTACATTAAAACAAAAGCTGTAGTTGTACATAGCATATGGCATTGAAATACGATGGGAGATGTACATACTGCGACTACTAATATTAAGTCATTAGTTAATAATTAACACCAAAATAGTTTTATATAATATCTATATAGTATTTACGTGGAATTATTATTCAGCACTTTCACTACCTGTGTCGCATTGAAAAGAAGCGAAGGTATTTCTATCGGTAAGTCAGGTTTCAGATAAAATGATTTCCAATGCCAGAAGTTTTATTTACTTAAACGTAAATAACAACCTCATCAATAACAAACGTAAAACATTTATTTACAAAAACTATTACCGTTCAACGTATCTATATTTGAATGCTTACTAGTTCAATTTTAACTGTTATTTTGCCTTGAATCTAGATGTATTGCAATATTGCGAACAGTTTATTCAAAACTGACAAGATATCATCATGTCACATCTTACTATTCACAATAACATGTATTTAATTGTTGATACTAATAATTTTGCAAAACAAATACGTTTGATATGTATATTACGACTACATGTGATCCTTTATAAGGTCAATTGCATTTGTATATTATTCACTACCAAGGACATAATATCTTTTCACAAATAAATGGCCGCTATTATTATTGTTTTATTTGACAGGCCACTTTATAGTAAAATGCACAAATACATACATGACAGACCCAACAGTCCTTAACTAATATCTTAACTAACAACTTAACTACTTAATGACTACTTCATGCCGGTTTAGGGGAGTAAAACATTAATACTAGTGGAAAAGGTTAACATTTTCCAGTGAATGCTGAGATCAGAATTTTCAAAACTACTGCTGGACAGGAGGCATCGAATTATTATTACATTTTTAGTGGAAAATTATGTCATCGAAAATAATCGAAATACACATTTTATACCTTTGCAATTATATCGAGCTATGCGTAGCATGTTAGTGAGAATAAAATGTATTTCATGTTATTTCTACATCTACATACCAAACTTTACAATACCCTCAATGGCGTAACTAGCAAACTTTTTAGGGTGGTCACCACAGTACCCCCAACAAATATTGATCCAACTGAATAAATATATGATCCAATTGGACAAATATTGATCCAATTGAACCAATATTGATCCAATTGAACAATTATTGATCCAATTGAACCAATATTGATCCAATTGAACAATTAATGACCCCATTAAATTAACAATTACTATGTTCGCTTCGCAACTATATTGCATTGGTTTGCAATGGTTTATTTGTTTCCAGAATGAATGGTTTCGTGGGCTCGCAAATGATTTGAACGAGTGAATGATTTTATTTTGAATAAGAGGAACAATTAAAAGGTCATTTTACAGTATGAATCCTTTCGTGTGTTTTTAAGTCACAGGCCTTTACAAATGCTTTTTCACAAAACGAACATTTGTTTGGCTTGATTCCAGAGTGAATGTTTTCGTGGTCTTTCAAGTGACTTAATGCCATAAAGGATTTTCCACAAAAAGAACATATATACGGTCTCGGTCGCTCTCCAGAGTGAATGTTTTTGTGGCCTTTCAAGTGACTTAATGCCATAAAGGATTTTCCACAAAAAGAACATATATGCGGTCTCGGTCGCTCTCCAGAGTGAATTCCATTGTGAACTTTCAGGCTTCGCATCGCTTTAAATGATTTTGGACAAAAAGAACATTTGTACGGTCTCTCTTCAGAGTGATTGCTTTCGTGACGTCTCAGGTCAACTGCTTTTCTAAACGATTTCGAACAAAAAGAACATTTGTAGGGCTTCTCTCCAGAGTGAATTTTCTTGTGCTCTTCCAGGTGATGTTTTCTTTTAAATGATTTTAGGCACAAAATACATGGGTACGGTCTCTCTCCAGAGTGAATTCTTTCATGATCTTGCAGGTGATCTGATCTAGTAAATGATTTCGAACAAACGGAACATTTGTGCGGTTTCTTTCCAGAGGGAACAACCAGCTCTTTGGGAAAAAATTCAGAACAATCATTCGGCTCACTAGAATCATCTAACGACTTTCCGCATTTTACAATTTCTTCAGAAGCATCAGTTACAGCATTGGTTGAACTTCTGCCAAGCTGAATCCCTACAAGAAAAATTAAGATTACAATTAATTATTATTACATTTGAAAAGAGCGTTTCTGTATTTTGAAAACATAAAGGTATACTATATTAAACAATTTACTTATTAAAACAAAAAACCTTGATAGGGATTATCGTAAATCTAACGGAACATCTGTTTCAAAATAAAAACATTATTTGTGTGGTATATAAAACAAACTTATAATAATACAAAATAATTTGAAGGTTCAAATATGTATTTATTTTGTATAAAAGCGTTCAAAGGTTAAGCAGTCTAATAAATAAAGTAGGCCTTACTTTCTAACTGTATAATAGACATTTTCAAACATTTCAGCAAACCTGTCTTGGAGGTTTTGATCGTTTGGGGGTCGCAGAGAGAATTGTTTACTGTCATTCCCTGATCCGGTACAATATTTGGAATGACAGAGTCAACTGTCGCTTCTGAATCTGATCCATCGTAAGAATGCTTGACGTCACAATCATTTTCTGAATGAATAACATTTTCCCAATTGTATTCAGCAACATTTTCGGACTCAGCTGATTCGGTGTCAAGATTGTCAGGGCCTGTTTTTACTTGAGACTCTGATAGTAATTCTTCTGACTCACTTTCAATGACTTCCTTTTTGATGCTCACATTTTCGAACATCACACTTGGAAGACCATCCCGGTTTTTGTGAATGAACAAATATTCGTCCTTTTCATAAGCGCTTTCATCCTTTGCAGTAATCCACTCGCTTCGTCGCTGCAGGACATTTTTGGAAAAAAATGAGCTCAAACCCGAAATTTCTTTTTGCAGCTGTTGAACTTGTTCTTCGAGTAATTGAGTGAGCTCCTGGAAGTAATGCAATCTTCAATTTTGCAAAAATATAATTCAAAATAAACAAATAATTTGGGGGAAATTCACAAATTTTGGCACTAATA